>KB689135.1:0-13717 GCA_000349165.1 Anopheles christyi
GCTTCCACCATTACCACCAACACTGGCTCGGCGAGAAATTGAGATCAATAAGAACGCACACTATTATGCTCGTACTACACGGTTGTCTATTAGTGGCATTCCCTAAAAACAGTGAGTGACCCAGCAGGGAGGAGGCTTTCATACACACACACACACACCCACACATACACACTGTTTGCACTGTGTGCCCGGCTTATAAGCAAGTACCGCACCTCGGTACAGTGCCGCGTCAGTTCGTTTGTGGCAGTTCATTCGTGGCAGCCGTCCAACCGAGTACGGCCATTGTGCATACAACCCGCGTCAGAAACGGTTGACTTTTCAACCTTTTGACGAAACCGGGCCGGACCATTCCAGCTAGTCCTAGGGCTCTCACGCGCTTGATTAAGAGATCAAAAAGATCACAGTGAAATCGAACGGTTCGATTGGACCACGGTTTGGAACGATTTTCTAGCGCCTAACCGTGACGATGGCGCGGCTCGCCAACCGTCCATCAACATTCCCTTGCAGAACGACCGTTTTTCAACAGAAATTGACATGTTCGAGCAGGTACGTGTGCTTGTGTGAGAAAGTGGTGTAGAGAGTGTAGTGTGTTTTCGCACAATGAACAGGACGTCGACTATTAGCGTGCCAAAGAAAAGGGCGGGCCACCAACCAACGAACAAAACGGATTCCATCCGTCTTCATGCCAGAGGGCTCGGACCAACTGCAAACTTTGGTGGAATATTTCATCCAACCCGCCTCCCCTTGTTGATTGACGGCATTTCGCGGTGATTTTGCACGCTGACAGATTTCAAACGTGCGCACACATCCGAACCGTACACGGTTGCTGCATCCGATTGCTACAAATTTGCAACCAGCAAAACGCGAAACGACACACACACACACAAAGCGATCATTTTTGGAGTTGCAGCCCAGTGCATTTTTCAGAATGAAGGGAGTGGTTTTTTTAAAAAATTTTTTTGGTGATTGCATCCTGCCTGTACAATCAACGGTTGATGCTGTACAAACAAATTATACACTCGATGGGAAATCGGACTGTTTGGGGGGGATATAGAGGGGAATGAGCATAAAAACGACCCATACTGAATGGGTGATGATAGTGAATTTGAAGCTCAAAAGTGTGAACAATGCATCTGAATGTGGACTAACGACAAACTATATTCACACAAAACAGTTAGCGAATGTACAATGAAGGTTCTGTATTGATTTTTTTTTTTCATGTTTAAGCTTGATACTAATTGGTTCGTAGAATTATTAAAGACTTTTTATTTAACAAATCGAGTATCTTGTTTAAAAAAGGCAGCTACTTAAAATAACTCGAAATTTGTCCACTAGCTCTCAGCAAGAAAATATTTTACTCCCACTAATACTGATGAGCAATCTGTTACGCACCTTCAAATTCAGATAGCCATCACACGTGACTACTTTACATAACATCCATAACATCTATTTTGTCTCTTTTCGGCAAATTTTCCCATTCCTCATTACCATTAGCTTGCTCTTGCTGTGCTGCCTGCTGTCACTGCTCACTACCCCGGAGGCACACACCATCATCGAGCGACCATCACGTCCCACACCCGAAGAGTACTGGCAGCAGCGTGAGCTGCTAACCACCGAAGAAGCCGGCCTAGCCTTCGGTGCCGATATCACCCTCAGTGCCAACGAAATCCTCGTGAACAAACACCTGTTGGAGCTGAAGATCGAGGAGCTACAGCTTGGCTACAGCAATCCGTTCAGTTTTTTACCCGCTCGCCATTTCTTCGAAGTGCTGGACCAGATAAACGCATCGCCACTGTTTCAGTTTATACGCGAGCTGCCCAAGGGTGGCGTGCTGCATGCACACGATACCGCCCTTGCCAGCACGGAGGTGATCGTGAACGCCTCCTACTATCCGCACCTGTGGCAGCGTGGTCGTTTCGATTGTCCCACCCAACAGCCCGAATTTCTTTTCTCCCGCACGAAACCCACAACAACCGCCAGGGGTGGCGATGACGATGACTGGGAGCTAGTGCAAAACATTCGAAAAAGGATGGGAAAGGACGTGTACGATGATCAGATCCGGCAGCTTTTCTCACTGTACACGACAGATCCACAAAGCAGGTACCGCAGCATCAACGATGTGTGGGAACGGTTCAGTACGATTTTCCTGGCACTAAATCCCATCGTTACGTACCAGCCCGTGTGGGAGTTTTACTTCCTGGAGGCGTTACGCGAGTTCCACGAGGACAATGTGCAGTACCTGGAGTTTCGCGGGCTGCTACCAACGGTAAGAGCGTACCACCGGGACTTGGGACTCTATTTGACTGTCATCGGCGTTGATTGATAGCTTTTTGTTTCTACGGACGGACGGACGGACACTAGACAGGTGACATAACGTCGCACACCGTGGGGTGTCTCAAGGTGAAGGTGGGGTTCGAGGGCGGTAAAAATGTCTCATTGTTGTAACACGATCATTACGTGCATGCTTATCAGACGTTACAAGCGTTGTAGCAGCTACAAAGGAATGAGATGAGGGGAACTTTAAGCTCGTTTCTCAACCAAGGACAACTATTAATAGGATTTGAGGACTGTTTCGCCTCATAACTAACATTGAGCGTTTGAATGAAACAGAACGTTTGACAAAACTTCCATAATATGTTCAGGCTTTTGCAGAGAATTGCAGTTGCTACGAAAGGTCACTACAAGCATGGACTTGTCCTTCACACGATGAGACACTTCAGCGGAAAGTAAAACATAATAATGAAACACACTCTCCAACCGCAATATTTGCCCGATATTGCATCCGCTGGTATTAAAAAGCAGTGCAAATAAATCGACTGCGTTCTCGAAATCGCTCCATCGTCGTGCTGACGACCAAACGATTCCTAAAAAAAGGTAAAATAAAACATTAAATTTTTGCCATTTTCGCAGCTGTACGACCTGGACGGAAATACCTACCAGCCCGAGGAGGTGGTCCAAATCTATCGAATGCTCACGGAGCAATTCAAAGCAGAAAATCCGCGCTTTGCCGGCACAAAGTTCATCTACGCGCCACTACGCCTTGCCGACAACGAGACGATGGATCAATACTTGAGCCTAGCGAAACGGTTGCACCGCCTGTACGGTGACTACGTGGTGGCGTTTGACCTCGTGGGCCAGGAGGATCTGGGCCACCAGCTGATAGATTTTGTGCCGCAGCTACTCGAGCTGCCACCGTTCATCAACTTTGTGTTTCACGCGGGTGAAACGAACTGGCACGGGATGCCATCGGACGACAACTTGGTACGTGTATGCTGTCCCCTTTTAGATTTCCACGCTGATGGTTTGATTATCATTCCTCCTCCTTTTTGTTTCCTTTGCTTTCTTCCTCCCGCCAGTACGATGCCATCTTGCTCGGGACGAAACGGATCGGACATGGCTACTCGCTGCTCAAGCATCCGCTCTTGCTGGACATGGTGAGACAGCGCAACATTTGCGTCGAAATCAATCCCGTCTCCAATCAGGTGCTCCGGCTGGTGGCCGATCATCGCAATCATCCGGCCAGCGCACTATTTGCATCCGATTTTCCACTCGTCGTATCATCGGACGATCCTTCGTTGTGGCGTGCGGCACCGCTCAGTCACGATTTCTACATGGCATTTCTCGGCATGACAACGGCTAACCAGGATTTGCGAGTGTTTAAAAAGCTGGCGCTCAACTCCATACGCTACAGCTTAATGAGCGAGCCGGAGAAGGTGGTGGCGCTGGAGAAATTCCAACAATCCTGGGACGCGTTTATCGATAGGAAGGTACAGCAGCTAACGGCTGCAAGCCACAATGAGGTGTGAACTTTGAATGGGAAATATAGTGTACGATTATGGTACAGAACAGTGAAAACAGTTTGTTTTGGTGTTTACGGTAAAGGAAGGAATGCGTTTATTTCACACACACCTTCAGACAGCCATGCTAACCGTTTCTTATCGTTTTGTTGAGCTTATCTCAAACCCAAACCACAAGAACTGTCACAACATGACAAAATAAGTGCGAAATTATAAACCCCTGGTAAAAAAAACACACACGCGTTCTGTTATTTTTAATTCCACACCGAGTCTCCTACCCATTGAAGCAAAAGAATGTGTGAAATTAGAAAGAGAAAAACGACAAAAAGCGTGTGTTACAGCTGACGGAAAACAAGCAACAAACAACCGTTTGTTTGGCAACAATAATAAAATAAACACAAACGCACCCTTCCGTTTCGATCACTCCTATGGGGACTCGATGCTTGGGTGGATTCACATCCACAACCCCACAACCCTCGAATGGTTGGTAGTGTTCGTGTATGGAGCATGTGTTCGGTTCGGATTGTATGGCACGTTGATAATCCAACCCCAATTCCTCCCCAATGTCAGCCAATGCCACCCCTTCAATGCCACCCTTAAATAATGCACAACGATGACGTCCATCAAACGACCACGAGTTTGTTGTTGGTAGTGGTGCTAACACACCAACAGCCCGACACACCACCTCACACGGAACGAAACACGCGGTATCTGGTGACGATCGCATTGAAATTATCTCTTTTTTTTTGCTGGTTCTCTTCTTCATGCCGTCTTGTTTTTGAATCATTTTTTTTTTTTTTGCTGTATATGCTCGTTTTCGAGCACTCCGTTCTGCGTAGGTCGCGATTGTGCTCAGTACGTTCGCGAACGTTGCGTTGCGTGAAGCTTTGTTTCGCCTTTTCTCACTTTCCCAATGGCTCGTCCAGCGTACGATGAGTTTTGCCGGCAGCGCGAGGAGTTCTTGGATCGGGAACAGGGCCGTGGACTGGGTGCTGGTCTAGTGCTAAGTGCGGCCGAGCAACGGCTCAACCGATATGTGATGCATCTGAAGCAGCAGGAGCTTGCCCGGGGTGTTGACAATCCGTACGAGCTAGTGTCGGCACGCCATTTCTTCGAGATGCTCGATCGCATTAACGAGTCACCGCTGTTTAAGCTGATCCAGAAGATGCCGAAGGGTGGTGTTTTGCATGCTCACGATACGGCGATCGGCAGTACGGAGCTGATTGTGCGTGCGACACGCCACGAACATTTATGGCAGAGTGGAAACATTCCCCAGGCCGAAAGTGACCCGATGCCGGTGTACAAGTTCTCACGCACCAAACCAACGGCGGAGGGCGATTGGCACCTAGTGGCAGACATTCGAAGTACGATGGGTGATGCCGCGTACGAGCAGGCCATCCGAAAGATGTTCACGCTGTATACAAAGGATCCACTGAACGCTCACCGTGACATTAACGATGTGTGGAGTAAATTTATGGCACTGTTCATCTGCTTCGAGCCGATGGTGACGTACCGGCCGGTTTGGGAGGAATACTTTTACGGCTGTTTGGAAGAGCTGCTGGCTGATAATGTGACGTACTTGGAGTTCCGTGGCTTGCTACCGCCGGTAAGTTGCCCTGCAGCTGTAAAATCTTTCAGCCCAATAAATGTTGATCTAAACTGCGCTCCGTTTCTAGGTCTACGATCTAGACGATCGCAAGTACACGCCAGAGGACATTGTCCAGATGTACGTTGATCAGTCGGAGAAGTTCCTGCGAGCGCATCCCAAGTTTGCAGGTGTCAAGTTCATCTACGCACCGTTAAAGTTCTGTGACGATAGTACCTTCGATGGGTATCTGACGCTGGTGCAAAAACTTAAGGCACGCTTTCCAACCTTCATCGCCGGCTTTGATCTCGTGGGCCAGGAAGACCTTGGCCGACCACATACGGACTTCAACGAGCGATTGCTCCGTCTTCCACCTGCGATCAATTTCTTCTTCCACGCCGGGGAAACTAACTGGACCGGTCGGCGGGACGAAAACTTGGTGAGTTGAGGGTTGTGATAAGATAGGTAATAATGCGTATCGCGAGTGTTTTATTCTTCTTACGATTTTGGCTGCCTAAAACACGCTGACAGGATGAATTGAGCGATTGGCGCGAAATATAAGATAGAGATAGTGAAAGAGAAGGAACGCGAGTAAACTTGAGATAGTTAGGTTTGATAACGATGGAAGATAAGAAGGGGAGAAGGCTGTTTAAGCTACTGGACAGCTTGTTGCCATACGATTTTATCATGCTTTTCAACCAATACACAGTAGGCGTTGTGTTTGATGTATGGAGCTGTATTAAAAGGTGCGGCAAGGCTGCTATCACAGATACAATTAGATTGATGAAGGTTAATAGCATAGTATGAATGTGTTTTTATATTTCCATTTTTTTATCCTATTTTTTATTTTTTTCCCTTTTATGTTATCAAGAAGATTTAAACGCAGTCAATTTTGATGAGGCCTCATTATATTGAATTGTTTTTACAACATTAAGAAGCAATTATCATTTTATCCTAAACATAACACAAATTATTTGACATCTCTTTCAACAGATCGACGCCATCCTCCTGGGAACAAAGCGCATCGGACACGGTTTCGCCGCCATCAAGCATCCGGTCGTGCTGGAAGAGATCAAGAAGCGCAACGTATGCATCGAGCTGAACCCGATCTCCAACCAGGTACTCAAGCTGGTACAGGACTTCCGTAACCATCCGGGTGGGTTCTACTTCTCCGACAGCTTTCCCGTCGTTGTCTCGTCGGACGATCCATCCTTCTGGTGCGCATCGCCCTTGAGTCACGATTTCTTCGTCGCCTTCATGGGCCTAGCATCCGCTCGGGCCGACATCCGGCTGCTCAAGCAGCTTGCTCTTAACTCGATCGAGTACAGCTCGATGGAGGGTGAAGAGAAAACGTTAGCCACCCAGAAGTGGACCACCGCTTGGGATGAGTTTGTGGAGGAAATGCTTAAAACCGTGCCGGCTGAGTTCTGAGAGGATTGTTTGCGGTGCTTATGAAACACTTGACATTTAAATTCGATGGAAACAGTATTTTTGTGTGTTCCTTAACAGTGAGTGAAGAAATCAAAAACTGAGTTGCAAACTTACGAAAAATAAAGAAGATCAAAACTAAAAGAAAGAGCTTGTAAATTTATTTCTAAATCCCATGTCCATCGATAACATAATTGAACATTCCCTGACTCTTAACCACCTTTTGTAACGAACCTGCATTGACGTCGCTGCAGAAAAAAAGGGAAAACATCAGCAATAAATGTTGCCACCTTAAACGCTACTGTTTGCCAAATTCACTCACCACTTGCAGCCCATAAAACCACATTCTTAGGATTCCTCCTGCCTATCATCACCACTCCAACACATTCACGTTATTATTCTACACTTTTGTGCGAGCCAACAAAGTGTCCAGCGATGCGCTCTTGCTCAGGCTGCCGGCGTCCAACAGTCCATCCTCGACGACGTGACACAACCACTCGAGCGTCCCCGGTCAAGCGTATGTTGATCGTAAAATCCTATGTTTAGCACCCGGGAGGCACATTCCACTTGTTCAACCGCCCTGTTTGCTTTCTTTCTACCACGCACTTTCCTGTTTGTCTCGTGCACCAGAAACAGCGTGAGACAGTTTCCTTCCGTCAAGAAAAAGCGCTTCGATGGCATCAACAAATTGGTGTCCCTTTAGCCGTTGGACACAATACGGCCGAACGATACGATCATCTTTTGGGGAAAGCTATGTCGCTGTCCCCCCAAACCATCCAGTTCTCTTGTAGCGTAACAAGAAAGTTAGGTAACACTGTTTCAAGGAAATGAAAATATCGTCATATTATGAAGCAACTATGAAACGAGACGGACGTGTTTCGACTGACCAAATACACCAGGTCGAGTTGTTCCTTTTCGAGCCTGCTGACAGTGTGCGCTTACCTTCTCCACCGGATGTCCAGCAGCGAAGCGGGTGGATACCATCGAAATTGTCCAAACCCGGTACAAGCCTAGCGGAGATCGATGCTCGGGTGCTTGGGCCCATCATATATCACTAAAAATGAAGTGGGAGGTGAAGCGAGACAACCAAACCAAAAACTCTCTTTCCTTGGTCAGTTTCAGTCTGTTTGGGGCAAGATTTTAGCAAATGGACATGGCAAGGAAAGGGCCTCGGTAGGATAAGAGCAGCAAAAAAAAACTATCGACCAAACTAAACGTGATGACAATACACACATACATTCGTCCACGGAGCGATAAATCACACCATCAAAGCCATGGGCTCAGGCACAGGACCAGCTGGAGAGACGGGATAAAGTAATTTACTGTGTTATTTATTGAGTGATTCGGTTGGGTCTCGGCTGAAAATGTATCACGAACGATGTAAGCAGTCGAGCTTTAAGCGTTGTAGTTTATAGGCATTTTTGAAAGCTACTCTTTAGTGCTGGATGTCTTGCCACTACATAAAATGACGTTTAAAGGGAAGAACGACAACGTTGTCGCCTCATTTAATGAACTCCTACAGACTGGAAATATTTGTACATTTTGCTGAATTACACTATTTTAATGCAACTGTTGTGCTTTCATTATGTAAGATTTTCTTCCAAAATGATATTCTTTTACAGTATTAAATGTGTAGACTCTCATTGAATTACTCGCATTGTCCTTTGAATGTCTTTCGATTCCAAAGTCTTAATTGATAAGCAAAATTTATGAGCAGTCAAATCAATTTCATCTCAATGCAACACACCGTGGTCAGTCGGTGGAATTACACCAACTCCAATGCTCAATCACGATGCTAGGAAACTAAACATTGCCATCTCCCGGCTGCAATCTAATTCTCCGCCCGATAGATTCATTAGAAGATAACAAGGAAATAAACAACGTCACATGTCTCCTGCACTGGTCACTGTTTCCCGGTGCTTGTTAGCGTAATCGAGTGATGGATCCTGGTACTGGTACGGCTGGCTGGTGCAAAAGGATTCCACTTTCTACTTTGCCCTTTGTACCCGTTTGCACAAAAGCATTCAAACGCAGTGGATGGAAGCTAGGCAGTCAAATGAAAATTGATGGCCGAGCATAAATCTGACCATCGAATCTCTCGCCAAAGGAACAGTCGCAAGACCGGTGCGGAAGCGGTGCGGAATCGGTGGGAAATGTGTGGCACGGTGCAAGGAGACAAAAATCTACCGAACACGAGACTAATTCAATTTGTCTAACAATCACCATGCCAGTGAAGCAGCTCATTAGCTTAGACGAGCCAACGAGATCCGATGCTTTCTTTGAGTAAACAAAGAGAAAAAAAATATCCCAAACTCGCTTTTCTTTATGTGCTTTCTGAGCTATAAATGTGAGGGGAAAAAACACAATCGAAAAAAACAAAACTTAAGATTCTCATCCTCATCGATGCCCGGATTGAAGATTACTCGTACTAGTGAAACGATTTTTTGCAACGAATCGCACCGAAGCATAATGAACGCTATAATACAAAATTTATTGGAAATTCATCATTCCAGCTCAATTGCTCAAGGCGTTGCGAAAGCGTGATGCTAAATCGATGGCGAACACAAACGGAAGTCAATTTGTGCTGTCCGTTTTAATTATCTTTCCTTCGAGGTGGTATTGGTTTTATTTATTTTTTCCTGTTTTATGATCGCTTCATTAAGCGATGCATATTTTCAGTTTGCTAGATATGAACGCTTTCATTATCAGCGTGTAATTTACTGCCCCGAGTGAGCTACTATTGAGCTTCCTTTTTCAGAAGCATAATGAAGGAACTGGTAGATGAACTAGATGGAAATTGAATGAAAGTGTTTCATTGTGAAAATAAAAATTATTTTCCATTATAAGCAAAACTGTACAAACTGAATTATTGTTTACAGCATTTGTTGGAATTATTATTAAAAATAGAGGCAAATGAACCACTCGACAATCGAATCAATTGCGAATATTTTCCCTGCAACGCATTCTCGAAAGCTCTTCATAAAACCACAACCGATGAAACGATCAACAACGCAACATAATCTCCATTTAATATCACTCCCGTTGCACGAAAGCTTGATTGTGTATATCATTCCGATAAATGTATCAATACAGCATTATTTCCATTCTAGCGAACCGCATCAAACCGCAGCACTTTGCGAGTATCTTGATAGTGGAAAAAATAAAGCAAACACTTACCATTGGCAACATTTTATAAATTGCAAGTATGCAGAAGCGCACTCCAAACGAGAACGCAAAAACAAAAAACTTTTCCGATCGTTCTGGGTTGCTCTTTCATGTGCTCTTCGCGAGGAAAAGACACACCGAAAGCGAACAGCAAATACAGCAAAATAATTATAATGCATTAATAACGAGCTCTGCAGAAAAACACCAAGCACAGTAAACGTGGATGACGCTTCTTAACCCTGGTGGCTACCTCGTTACCGTTTGCTACCCTTTACCGGTTTTTACTTATGACAATGGTGCTCCTCTTTAACACTTTTCAATTTGCACTTAACCTCACGCAGTTTACACATTGTGGTACTCCTCCAACCTGGAAACAGTATTCCCTTCCTTCGCACACGCACCGCACAACCCCCAACACTGTTCGATTGGTCATTTGCAACAGTGCGCACGGGGGTCGTGATTCATTTTCGCTGGCCCCACTTGCTTGCTTGCCTGCACCGTTGGTATCCTTGTTAATGGAAATGGATTAAAATTTTATTAGCAACTCTGCACCACCAGCGTGACCGTGGTGGCATGGACGCTTGCCTGTCGCACCACGTTACTTCGTCGTATTTATTTTCACCCACACACACACTGCAGACAACCGGGACAGCCGATAAGAGTTTGCACGCTGAAGCTAACAATTTCCGCGCCATCACAGAGAGAATAAAAAATGTAATTATTTATGTTTGTAATATTTTGTTTCTCAACATCAACAGAGTGTGTCAGCAGGGCTGTTCGAAGCATTATCCTCGACCGATCGAGACGGACCAACTTTTACAGGTCGTGGTCGTAGGTTTTAGTTTGTTTTTTATGTTTGCAAAGTTACTCATCGTGATGTTGATGGATATGAAAATTGATACAGAGCAGAGGCACTACTAGCAGCATATAAACTGGTGTAAAATGGTGCAGAGGAAATGAAACGTGATTCTGGTAGGAGTAGCAAAATAACACAGTTTTATTATTACTATCCGTGCTATCAAGTCGTGATGACCTTTTTGTTTCGTTTACTGATGCACTGTCATATAAGGAATATGTATGTAATTATAGAACGAACCAATATGAGCGCCTAAAAGTAGGCAATCAAACAAAAGAAACGTTTGTACCTTGTCCTGCGAAATTAGATTTGAATATTTTGTATAAAACACATTGACTTACCCTTTTTTTATTGTTATGTTTCGGATTTTGTAAAAGATACTTTATCGCTTGAAATATATTGATCTATTCATTTTGTTTTTTGTTTATTTTCTTATCCACTCTATATCACCGTGCCCCTCTCGTTTATGTTTTATGCTTGCAAATTTGACTCACACATTACTATTTCCCTCAATGCTCCTCCGTAATTGATAGCAAACTGCTTGAGTATACAAGTTTATTCTTTCATTTCGACCACCCTGAAACGCTTTTCAAGCATGCTACAGAACCATTTTACCACCACTGATATTGGTTGTAGATATTAGCCTCCCCTGCTGATACACTTTACTCACTCCAAATGTTTCACCTAATAATCGTTTCCGTGGCGAGAAGGTTCAGCAGGTCACATCTTAGCGGGTTCTTTCCACCAGCTTTTGTCTATTATTATTTTCATATTTACATACGTATTGTGCAATGATATACTCCCCATTCTTTTCACACTCTTTTTTCTGATCTTTCTCTCTCTCTCTCTCTCTCTCTCTCTCTCTCTCCCTCTCTTTAACACACAACAAACATAAACACACTTTTACACATCGTAATCGAATCTTTAGCTCTGTGAATGTTGGCGATGTGTTTTTTTTTCTTTCATTATTTTCTCTTAAGTTTCCAGGTGCTCTTGTGTGCAGAGTAAATAATTCTGGTTTTACAATTGTAAGTCCGGTTCTTGGGTCTGTCTGTATATGCACCAAATAGAATTCATACACATGTGTGCCGGTGTGTGCTTGTGTAAATGTGTGTGGTTTGGTTAAGAGAGCTTGTTCTATAACCGCAATACGCGATTAAGATATCCCTACAGAGGGTTAAGAGTATAGTATGTATAATTTTCACTAAGTTGTGGTTTGTAATTCTACTTCGTGTTTGATTTCTTTTCAGTGCAGGAAAATGGGGACAAGGTTTTGCTCTAGAAATATGTGACATCCTTGTCTTTATTTTTTTACAATCACCGTAACGCCGATTAAAACGACGCTGTATTCTTTGTTTCATTTTTGTTGTGAAAATTTTCTGCTAAAAAAACATTATTATATTTTGTTTCCTTGATTTATAACAACATAAATAAAATTTGTCTTTTGAACCATTGCTTCTAAACTCTTTCTAGCTGCATCGTAATAGTTAAATTAATTAATTTTACTCTTTCTGTTATTTTTTGGAATTATAACCCAAACATAAGGATTTTTCAATATTATTTTATCAGGCATGAAATGCTTTGAAGTATTGTTCAATAAGTTTTGTTCAATAAGTGAAAAATAATCATCAAAAATAAATATATGAAAAAAATGCATTGAAAATACTCAAAATACCATGCTCTGTTTAATTTTTGTTTGCTTCACTATTTAATATACCAAACTCACCACGCTAGATCAATCACTTGTGAGTTTCTTTGGTCCGTGGAATTGTATCTACGCGTCGTTGTGCATCTAGCGCTCCCAGTAAATTGTGCTGCGTTCTATGCCCAAACCCAATATATGCAGCATGACCTAATTTCGCTTTGCAGATTACCCTCAACTATCTTGCCACTGACCCCCGGTTTCTGCTTCTTATGGCAACCCCAATTGAAAGCAATTGAACTAACGCGGCTAGGGGAAAAAAACCCACACAAGGAACCTACATACTCATACATTCATTACCCATCCTTATGGCAAGGCCAAGTGGTAACTGCAGCATCTCAGACAAGCGACTCCTTCACCGGAAGAAGCACTTGCGCTAGCCAAAAAAATAAAAATGTGTGCAAGGATTTGTGTTTCGTTTCCTTTCCTTACCACGTGCAGGACGCACAGTAAAAGACCTATCAAGAGTTGTTTTTTTCTGAAACCATTCACGTTGATACGAAACTGTGGTTGAAGGGTGAACAGTAATATTAGTAGTACTAGTAGTAGTATTAGTAGTGAGAGTAGGTGTAGTGGTAGCAGTTGCATGATGATAATAGTAGCGATGATGCTTATGTCTTGCTCTTCTACACGCTTCTGAGGTTCTGTGAGGATATGGTGGTTTTGCGGGTCAGGTTTCTTTCCTAGCCCTAATGTATTCCCAGCGTTGTGCAATGCTCGCCTTTTTTTTTTGTGTAGATGCGCCACATGTACAGTGCCTCGCAGGCAATAGATACGAGTGTTGAATGTTGCTTTATGAGTTCAATTTTTTTATTTCTTTGCACTACTAACGTTTTATCACTTGCTGCTCCGCTAACGGGCAAACTACCTTACGGGGAAGTTCATTACCATGGCCGATACCCAAAAAAAAACATACCGTTCCTTCTCGTCTATTTCGAGCTACAATTGGTTCCATGGGATTATAGTATGAGTGTGTGTGTGTATGTGTGTGTGTGTGTGTGTGTTTGGTTGTTTTTTGCATTCTTATAATAAAGTCACGCTCGAGCAAATAAACTACATGAGTTATTATGGTTGCTACTCAAATTGAAGTAGTATTATTTTCAATAAAAGTTTTCCCAACCTTTCATTTGCATTTTTATACTAAAAAGGATTTCCATCTGCTGCTGTGTAAAGCTGTGTGTTGG
>KB689146.1:0-13758 GCA_000349165.1 Anopheles christyi
TGGTGATGCTGTGAAGGAGCAAATGCTTACACGCAACGGTGTACAGTGCGTTTAGGTGTAGTTTGGTGGAAGAAAATTGATGATGGCGAAGCAAAACTGCATCATCGCAGTAGTGTTGAATTGATATGCATTGACGTGCAATAGCATCGTATCAGTTTCTACCGGTATGCTGCTACAGTCAGTTAATGTAATAGCATACGTCAAGGCCACGCTAAGCGTAGGATGTTTTCGGGAACGGTATATTTTCAACGGGAGCAGCCAGCCACTATGCGTAAGTCGGTTGGAAAATGGGGAGCGGAGTGGAACACTTCAGTGTAGAGGATCATTAACAAACAAAAACCACTACAAAACGTGATTGCAAAATGTTCAGTTATAATTTACCTGTGTTGGCGTGTTGCATTTTACCGTATTAAAAGCGATGTTTGAATGTGAATGCTTGAAAAGCGTAAGTTGGGGCAAAAGTGTTCACTGATCATATCCATTGAAGTTATAATTTGTCAAATTTAACATATATGTTAAAAATCAATATCGAATATCATGTTTTATTAGGGTATTGATTATGAGCGTAAAGCTAAATTTATATAAGCGAGAAAAATACTTAAACTGAAGAACCGGAGTATAATTGTTATTTACAATCTGTTTATAGCACCGGTTTTTTATGTTAAAAAAGTGTAGTGTATTAACTGAGTTATTAAGCAATGCCTATAAATGTTTAAGTTATTTCTGTGAGTAATTTAGAGCAAAACAAAGCTTCGTTAAAAACGAGATCAAAATGATAAAAACTGACTAGCATAATTCTTTCATAATATTGCAAACTTTAAGTAGGTTCCCCCTATTGCCCCGCCTTACCTTTAACACTTTAACGGAAATAAACCACTTCATCGTTGTGCATTATTGTTCTTCACACCTCGACTCGACTGCTAATTGTTTGCTTGTTTTGTGCTCAACGTAAGAAACAGTTAGATTTTCCTTATCTCCCATTGCAAAACGTGCTGTGTTGTGTGTTGAAACTCGTTTTGAATTTCCCAAATATAGAAAGAGAAATAAATAGTGAGCGTTGACTGCTAATGAAAAATGAAGTTCGATTTCTACAGAAGGGACTGTTGATATAAATAAAGGATGGATTTCGGTTTGCGTTGTATCTTATCACAGTTACACCCGTCTGACCGGTGTGTCAAAACGGAATAACATACAAACCGTGCCGTTTGTCGGCGACTGATAGATAATTATTTGTGGACCATCCGTATCTATAATCTTTCCGGCTCTTGTTTTTATCTAAAGATTATGCAGATTTTAAAAATATATTAAACCGTGAGGATTTAGTTGTCTGATATTTTCGCATCTACCCGTTCATTTGTTTTCTGTTTTTTTAAATAATATAAAATGCGTACTTCCCATTCACCCGATTACATTCAAGCGTATAGTAAATTATTCACTTTAAAGCACGTGTTGTTGAGTGCAATAGGGAAGCCATCCTGGGTTCGTTAAACCACTGACCTGACCCAATGTGGTCGTTCGCGTAAGAAAAAAAAAATCGATGTTTGCCGTCGTCGTCTGCAAAAGGGTCAATCATCAAGACTTGTGTTTGTGTGAGAATTAGCCGCAGTTGCATAACCATCTCTGGCAGTATGAACTATTTTCAGGTTTAGATGATTTATGATATTGCATTCGAGTTTTATTTTTACTCCCCATTCGTTTGCCCTTCGATTTGGCTAGACGAGTTGGTTTTTGTATGTTGTGAGTGGATAAAAAAGGAAACTCGGTTCATTCGGTTGTGGCGATCGTATAGCCACAGCGTTTAATATGTTTGACACCAAGAGTGCGCGGTTGTTAACATCGGTTTTGGCACTCTTTTCGCCTTGGCACTTTGCCAACATCCAATGCAGAGTTTGTTGTACTGGTGGGAAAAATGGGATGAATAATGGGAATGCTCATTATAGTTCTACATAATGTTGAGTGTTGTTGGCGATCTTGAAAGATGTGTTCTAGTTTTAAGGTGCATAAATATATCGACACACATTTCATGTTAACTTCAGTATGGCCTACACATTTCACATTTTTGTAGAAGCTAACACTATAAATTTGTATGTAATAAACAAAATTCGGGTTTTAATTGTTTTGCTAAAGAAATACATACGATACGTAATGATGTAATTAAAAATTGTAACAAACAATAACAGCATACATATTGATCCGATGATTTCATGCCTGATTATTATACAACCACGCGCTCAGCTCAATTTATTTTAATCAACCCCAACAAAATTTCGACCACCACCCCTTCTACGTTTGTTTGTTTAGACGCGTTGATTATGATGGCTTCAGGCACTCGAAAACCGCGAAGAAAATGTTGTGCGATATTTTTAATTCGCATTTCTCTAAACCCCCTTTACGCGACCGTAAAATCAAAAAGTTGGCGAACATCGTCGGTAGGGCGAGAGCCAGGACCAAACCAACATGATGCCGCGGTTAGACTTTGCGCTTGAAATGAAGCATTGCACAAATTTAGTAGTTCAATGGCTGTTGCTGTTGTTACATAAACCAGCCGCCCCACCTTTCTGTAGTTCCGCATCACTGTGAACGCATTTAATTATGTCACCAGCGACGAAGAGATTCGCACACCATTTCACTATCATCGTCTACCGGTACATCGGGTGAAATGGGAGAAAAAACGGGAGGCTGTGCGTAATGGTGGGATAACCCTGCCCTTTCATTGTGCATCGGTTAGTACAGCACTTGTCTGTTTGACCTTTTTCGCACGCTCTACCGATGGTCCATCTCCTAACAAGGTTTGAACGAGATGGACATAATCTTACATGATAATGCTGGGTGCGGAATCGTCATTCGGTAGCCAGATTAAAGGTTAAAGTGCATTTTGGGAAGACAACATAACCTTGACAATGAAAGTGCTTTAATGGCGAACAGTGAAAAGGGGGAATTTTGATTACATTTTTACTTTCAAACTCATCATTGCGTTTAATATCCACCTCGGTTCACAGGAATTCAAGAAATACTGTTTCATATAATTTTTCTTTCAAACGTTTATCTCCCACAGGAACAGTATCAATCCAAACTGGCTGCCTCACAATGTGGGGCCAGGATTCCCCTGAGCCCCAACACTCAGGCGACAATCGAGAAGCATTTGCCGGGGCTGCCGAGCAAGCGATTGCTTATGCAGCAGGCCTCTAAAGTCACAGAAAAGCGGGACGTTGGATGCATAACTGGTAAGTAAACAGTGTGTTGTGCCGTAGGCCCCAACCAAAAACCGATTTGTAATTCAACAAAATGTTGTTGATATTGTCCTACATCATTTTTATATTGTTTATTGTCAAATGCTTGTGCTTCTTAAAGCCGTCGTTGTGTTTCTCATCATGTTCAAACGATTCTATGACATGTTTATAAAACACCGCGATTCAACGTCATCAGTTTGTTTGGTCAATTTTCATACCGCACCAGGCGGGTGTGCGCTATTCGTCACACCCGTTTGCTCGAGTGAGCATGAATCGTGACCAATTTGGACGATGGTACAACTTTCCAGCTCATTCTCAAGCTCGTTCGGATTGAATGTGTGAATGAATGTGTGAATGAATTTGGTGATTCGGCTCGATGAAACGCAGAAACGCGACGGTGATGGCAAAAATAGAAGGCGAAGTTGCCGGCAGATTGTTTCTCCATAACTCGACCGCAAAGCAAAATGGAGAGTGATTGTTGATGAGCTTTTGGCCTAGTCCGATTGGGGACCTTGGCGCTTGGCGGTTTGCATGATGTGCCGCAATAAATAAATACATCGATGCTCACTTCTCGTGCATCTGTGCAGGCGATCTCGTTTGTGGCCACGGTATGGATGGAAGATGAAAACACTGGCGTTAGAAAATTTATCGTTCTCTGATCTCTCACTGGTTCTTTGCTTTGGCTAGCTTACAGTTTGTAGTAATAGGAGAAATTTTTGAACAATAGCGAAATCGGTTGTCCTTGTATGAAAATTGCAGCTTCGATTACTTTTTGTATTTCGATTGTTTCCATTTCTCGTTTAAAACGCAGGTATAAGCAGCGTTTTTTTGTACCTTTGTAGCACAATCTGTACCTACCGTGTTTGCAGTGTAAATCGATGAAATTTTTACACCGTGTAAATTGCAAGAAAGCCACGATTAACAAGAAAACAATCCGAGCGTAATGTGACGACTTTGGCAAGTTTGGTGTGCTTGCATTCCGTTCCGATGACCTGCGGCAAATGTGTTCAATTTCACCCAATGTTATGCTCCAATTCCGTTGCCTGGTGTACTGCTGGATGGAAAGAGTTGTGGTCCAGTAGTTGGTGCTGTCAGCTGTGGGGATTTGTTTTTTCGCTGTATCCGCATTTGAAGTTGGCAAGGTTTTAATGTAAGGAGGGACCGATAGAGAGAAATAGTGTGTATACAACAGTATAAACAGTGCAATCCAGCAAAAGAACTGTCGGCACGTTTTGCGCCAATACAAGAGGAGAAGGTTTATGATCTGTGTGTTTATGGGTTGGTTGATTTGTCTCGATACCAAGCGACAGGAAACAGGGAACTATTTGAAATTGTTTTTTTTTTACGCTTTGTACGAAGATAAGCTTAATATAAGAGAATGCTATTGATAAGAAGCTACTAAGCAAGAACACTCATATTTACTAACAATGACTGATCATGTACTTGTTCGTCGAAAGGATTGTAAAAACATATTAATTTTAAACACTATGACTTCACTCTTTCAGGGTTGATGTGTATTTAGGGATTTAACATGAATGTCAAAAGTAATACACACCTCCAAAAGTTCACACTGTATTGGATTGTTGGTGTTGTTTGCTGGGGTGAGATGTGTTCTTATTTCTATTGCACCATTTAAGTTGAATGGCATCAGCATGTTTCCACAATTACCGACCGCATACACTCCCACCAGTTTTTGTACCACGTGATGCACTAGTGACATGTGTAGGATTATGCCCTTTCGACGTGTGGACATGTGTAAGCGTGTTCTAAAAACAGCTACTGTCCATCAATGGGGTTTCATCACCTATACCCACCAGCTAGCTGCGACATCATGTCCGCGAGTTCCGGAACCACTTTTAAAAAAATCTTCAAGTGCGCGAGCAAACAAACATGCATGAACACACGTCTACAAATCTCTGTGCGTTTGTTTTATTATTGAATCATAACTATGCTCTTGCTAATGTCCACTTTATGTTCTTTCCCATTCAAACAGAACTATGCAGCGCCGAAGACTTACCCGAGGTGGAGATTTTCTCCTTGCTCGAGGAGCAAATCCCACGGTACAAGATCCGGGCGGACACGACTACCACCTTTGGAGGGTACGAAAATCAGGACTGGTTCGTGCAGTATCCAGCGTTACCGATTCCGACTGAAGGGCTCGGTTTGACGACGGAGCAAACGCGGGAAGCACTTAACTATTTCCGTAAGTACAGTTGTTTTTTTTTTTTTTTTTTCAAATTATTTATAAACAATCCTTTGTTTATTTTTGGGAGGGTTTCTTTTTTGGCTCACCGCTACTCTACATGGTATGAATCATTCGTGTTGCTCTCACCGGCGAAGACACAAACCATGTGGAACCGGTGTGCCTTAAAGAGCCCTCTGTTGGCTTTTGATGGAACTATAGACAGAAGAGCTTCTGAAACTTTCCATATGGCGGCGGTAGTGTTTTCGTTGTTTCGATCGAGCCTCATATGAAAAACGGGAAAAATTATTTAAAATAATTTGAATGTTTTGGGTATCTAATATATGAAAAAGTTGTTGATGTAAATGGCAATTTAATGGCACAAAACATTTGCGAAGAAAATGATAGCATTAAATTTTGAAGGTTTGATTTTTCTCATATCATACACATTCTTCGACGTTTATTTACTCAGAATTTATGAATATTTAGTATTTAGAATATGTAGTTCAGTAACGTAGCTCAAATTACCGTAAAATTTTAATTCGTGCTATAAAACTCGGTGCGCGCGTCATCAGGCACGGGTTTGCAAGGTAAGTGGTCATGTTGTTTATCTTATCAGTTCGCACTTTACTGGTAGACACGATTGCAGAGGACTATAAATGTAAGAGATGTGAACTTGTCCCGATAACAAGATGGTCTTCCATTATCAATTTTGATTCCGTTCGATATTCTGTATGACAATGGAGAAAACCAATACGGAGTAGCAATTTCAGTGCATGTATTTCATCTTTCAAATATTGTTTTTGGGTCTCGTTTTATTTGCAACTTTATGACGATATTGAAATGCAGTTTTACCTTACGACCTTGTACATAAAGTTACTTTACAATTAATGATTTTTTTTGTGAAGAAGACTAGCTCATAAATGATACATCACCGTTCTTTCAATAACTGTCATTACATTTTGTCTTCGGCGTTACTATATATTCACTCCCAGAGGATTCCCACAGTTATGATGAAAATTTAATATAGAAAAGTAAACGCATCCATTTGTGGCCCGGGCCTTCTACCGTCGCCATCGTAAAATTGACAGATGCTTGAAGCTAATGCGTGACACTTCGCACGTTGTTACTTAAATCGATTAAGAAATGACCATCCCATGCAATGGTGTTTTGCGCATTTTATCCAAACCCACTACGCTCGAAGGTGGGGCATTCGTTATAGGTCGCATTTGTTGATATAAATTAACCTTCGTTGTAATGGGCTTTTGGGATTGAAAAATTGGAGAAAATTAAGTTCACATCAGGACGTGGGAAAGTGCACGGAAATGGGTATTTTTTCTTGCAACAATGCCCCGAATCACAACTATCCCCTTTGAAGGGGGTTAAGACATAATGCTCCCGATGGAGAAGGTAATTCAAGCGATTATGACAATTCCTCCTTAATGTGTGCCCTAATGGCACCATCGTTATGTTGCGTAAAGGGTCACCAATGGTGAGTAGCCAGTCAAATGACCTTCACCTGTTGGTGGTGGTGCATTAACTCATTATCGTGCAACAAGCGCTGCCGAGTGTTCATGTCCGCATCAAGAATGGCACCGATTGAAGTAATCAGGTGCACCCACGTCTTGCCACCAACTGAAGAAAGTGGGTACGCGCTAAACAATACATTTTCACGTCGAAAATTCCACTAACCCAGTGGTTTGTTGCGGGAAATGTTTTAATTCAATTTTTGCTTGGTGGATCGCACCATTTAGAGTAATTTTCTGCTAGTACATCTTTCATGGTCAGGTTCGCTTTTGAATTAGTTTTCATTTTTGATACACCACAAAGGAACGTAAAGTAACACATAATTTATGTTAACCTTAGCGTGAACGGTTCACAATGAAATGTAATAAACATTTAGGGCATGTGTGTCTGTGTGTTGCTGTGTTATGATTGTGGTTTTGGATGATTAAAAGTGATATTTACATTTACAAAACACTTTCGTTGCATGTAACGATTGTTTCTTGTAGTTTTATTTTTTTACTTTTTTTTATATTACAATATTTCTCAATTCAAGGAGTACTAAATGTTACTTAAAAAATCTTTTGAAAATTACTCACCATACTAACATGTATGCATTCTTCGGAAGAAATTTTAAACGCTACCTTCTATTCAAGTTCTCGCATCAAATACTTCAGCTCACAAAATTGCTTTCTGTTAAGAACTTTCAACGGTTTGACGATGTGAGGATCAGTCATCACTTCGCTTTAATGTTTCACACAACTGAGTGTGAAGAAAATCGCCCGTTAAATGTTTTATGGTCAACGATTATTATTGACTCTCTTCTAGAAACATTTTTGTAGGTTTCACCTAGCATCATGAGCATTGGTTGTATTTAAACTGTGTAGGAAAAATACAAATTCCATCCGATAGGTTAATTTCCTTATCGACTACAATCCAAACTAAGGAACCGAACGTGCAGAGAAAGGAAATCATGTCATGTTTGGTTCCTTTCAGTGTTGCGTCTATAATACGACCAAGAAGCAGCGTCGCTTAATTTCGCATGAAAGAAGGAAATTAAGGTCTAGTTAGTGTGGTAACATTTGCGAGGGATTTTTTTTGTGTGCCTTCCAGTCCACTGAATGGCTCAGTGACAGCTAATTGAAGGAACCCAAGCGTGAACGGAAGGGATACATTTACTGGTGGTGGTTCGATTGATGCAAACGGCGCTTGGCTAATTGGCGAGTAAAAGTTTTTTTCTATTATTCTGACGTTTATTTGCACATAAAATAACGTTTATGTTATTTAGCATCATCGTTACTGGAATGATAAAAGAGTTATTGTTGTTTTTTGTATCATACATGTTACATGTGTCTTTGTCCCTTATTTGTATTTCTTGGCTAATTTATTAACAAAATTGTTTGCAAATGCATCACGAATTGAATGTAATAAATTTGAAAAGTTGTAATAAAATGTGGATTTTTGTTTCGTAAAATTATAACGATTGAACACTTCACAAAAGTTCAGTTGTGTGACTAGGATGATGGCAGTCACGCTAATGAACTGGAGGGAATCTGAATGGAGTTAGTTGAAATAATTATAGTGTTTGTCTTTTTTCGGCCATCGAAAATGTCTATAACGGATCATAATAGCCTACCGTACGTGGAGTGAATGATTTTCTCATAACTCTCTTGTGTACCTTCTCTCTTGTGGATGAGAATCGTACATTGCTTCTAGTCGTTTGATTATTCGTTGTTCTTTTATTTGCCGAATATTTGTTAATCTGTGTAATAAATGGCTTCATATGCTGGATGATTAGTTTGGGACAACACAGTGAATGACCAAGAGATAGCTTCATACGGTCAATGACTAATAGCACATTAATGATGAAGATTCCTTGCGTCCAATACACCCCATCCAATCAGCGGAACAATGTTTTGATCGATTTAGTTGAAGATGGCACATTCGTTATTGCAAGGCTCTTGTTCCGGTTCATTATCCAGTCCCGTTCGAATGTTGATGATAGTATTGCTTTCGTGTACTTCTGTATCATTAGCCCTAGTACGATTGCAAACGCAATTTCGTACTCTTATTTATCTGAACAATAGGTTCGGTATATTGAAGTCATATGGAACGAAATAATGCAAGTTTAATTGATTCTACCTCTGCTGCTCCATACATGCATTGTTTTTTGTACGAAGCTCTCTCGTTATTATGTTGCAAATACTAAATAGTAAATAATTCGTACAATTTCAAGGTATGAAGCACACTACTACCACAAGAAGCAACAATAATGAAGCGGTTAAACGGTTGATTAACTTTTGAGAAATAAATCCCTCCATCCACCAAATGGGTGTGTAACGATTAGGAGGAAGAATATGGTACAGACACCAATGCAAGAAGTACCGCTAAATCCGGATCTTAAACCTAACGATGCTGAAACTTTCAATCACGGTGCAGAAACAATTGCCCAAGTAAGATCACTCGACCGGGTGTACTGGGCGCCCAGCACGTTGCCTAATTATGTTCGGGAAGTTACACTGTCCCTCTGTATATGATCTTGAGTGATGGACGTCTTAGTCCGTCATGCTACAAATCCTGACAGTATTAACCTTGTTTTTTTTTTGTATCTGTACGAGACCCCAACGGATACGTGCATGATGGATGATGATGAAAGTTCTGACCATAGAAAAAAAAAACAACCGAACAAGTGATCATTATTACTAACTTCATTACATTTCCCCGCCAGTCAGTCGATCACACGATTTGATGGCTTCATTGTTGTTCATCAAGTTGAACGGCAAATATCCTGAACAGATTAATCCGCATCGATCATTGTGTAACAAATCCTGTTAATGCGTGATACCTAAGCATTTGCTTTTATAGGTCAACTGTAGGAACGACGCAAAAATTGGATCACTGTGTGCGATCGCACTTAATCCATTTCTTCATTCCCTGGTGTTCTTTTTGCAATTGATATTTTGCAAAAGAGGATTGAGACGTGCGATAAGACGCGTACCTCAATTCATCACGTATGCTCCCAATTGGAATGCACAGGCAAAAAAAAACGGTAAAAAAAACATACCTCCTTGTCATGTTATTGCAAATCACGCGCAATTCAACCACCTCCAGAAAAAAAGCGCGCCGTTTATGATAACGAAATGCATTCTAGAAAGCACCGTAAATCGTGTCGTTTATCTTGCGAATTTTTTTCCTTTGCTTTTGTTTCCCCTTTCTAAATTATTAAATTTTGCAAAAACTCTTATCAAACTTGATAACATATCGGCACATTGTCAGTGGCGGTAAGATTACTGACGCTAGCAGGCCAAAGAGGATCAACGTCAGCGGATTGATTTTCTCCCCGTTTGCTACGAAACCTTTTATAGTTTCTTTCTCTTTCCGAGCTTGAAATGTGCTCGGTAAATCTGTGACACTTTTAAGGGCTTTCGTTCGACGCAGAACATCGTTATGTAATGCGTAAGAATAAGCTGGCTCTGGGTTTCGAGGGCAGGACGATTGAGCAATTGGCATTACACTGGATTTGGTCAAACGGTGTCAAAGTGTGTCTACTTTGTCAATTACTTGTGACAAGTGGAGCATGGAGAAGGCTTCCTTTTACCGCCCTATTTGAACACTCACGGTGATTAGTTTACTGCGTCACCCAGTAAAGCTCTCGCAGTTGTTGCACTTTTGCTTTTTGTTTTAACACTTTTATCATTTTTACATGGAATCAAACAAAAGCCTCTCGAATGATGTCACTCCGGATGGACGGTATCTATGTACCTTCACCGATTTCGTGTTGCGAAAATTGCGTAGTGTTGTTTGATAATGTTAACCATCGACCACAAGTGGGTAGATTCAAACAAACGCCCAACAAAAAAAAACGAAGATAAACAAACACAATGTTCTCTTGCAATGGGGCACAATGATAATTTTGGAATTGTAAGCGCGCACAGCACTTTTCGCTCTCATCTGTAACCGACATTAATCTCGCAACTTATCTGTGTTGAAAAGATAGGTTTGAAAAAGTACACCAGCAGAAATTGCGACCCTTACCAGCTCTCTGTGTCGATTGCACAACATTTATCCACGGTTTTGTGGGGGATTTTTTGTTTGTTGATATTCGAGTATCTAATTGGATACAATTCTTCGATGGCTATTTGATTGTCGTGGTTTGGGGCTTGATTGTTTGTAAAACGGTTCATTCCTTTGTAAAGACATCATTTTGTGGGTGATTTTTCATCGAACCAGTTACATTAAACATGAGGTTAAAAATGGGTTAAATGATGTGATAAACAATGTTATATTGACAGCACTCGGAGAAGGTGAATGAATTAAAAATCTTTGTTAAAGGAAAGAAACTTTGTAAGTGTGAGGAGTGCAAAGAGTGAGTTTGAGGGAGTTATAAATTGTGTAAGTGATGATTGTTTTATTTCAAAGTTATAAATTGCATTTTAAATAAATACGCCCTAGCCTTCTTTACAGTAATTCATTTCAAAAAGATTCTGTTTTAGTCACATTTCATGGGTTTTCGCTCGCGAAAAATCATTCCTTTGTTTGACTATACTAAACAGCACGATCACAAGATGTGATCATCTTGTTCATCCTCTCCATGACACATAACACACACAAATGCCAACTCGGCCCATGACTTTGCATACGGGCGTTGGCCACCTTAAAAAACATGATGTGTCTTTGAATATTTGAACATTAGTGCTGCCTCTTGTTGCTTCCATTCAGCCTGTCAATCCTCCCCAGGTGGTAGCGATCGGTGTTATTTAACATTCGCAACAAACTCTACCGCTCTGAAGGTTTGCAACAGCAAACCATAGAAAGAAAGAAAAAAAGACAACATTCGCCAACTCGCAAACAAATTGAAGCAAACGAAAAGCCTTAAATATAGCGAAAAATCAACACCGTCTTTGGCTGGCGGGATGATGGTAGGGCAGTGGTTGTGCGTTCCGGGGCCGTGCAATCTTTCTACATTGACTGACAGACAGACGGACGCACGGATCATGAAGCGGTGAGTTATTGGTTGTGTGTGTGTGTGCCTGTATTGGTTATTTTGATGGGCTAGTTGTCTATTTTTGCCAATTTTTGCGTTTCAAGCATGATCGCACTTGTGGTATGTGTTTGTTTTTCGACCTTAAAAGCGCTCCTCCGCAAAAGTACGAATATGGATGCAATGTGTCCAAATAGCTAGGTGTCTATGAGTGTGTATTGACGTATTCTATTGCATCGGGGGTTAAAAACAGAAATGCAAATCTTAATCATCTTTTTTATTTGTTATTCTTCATTGCTTTGTGTTCAATCATGAAATCCGCTCACAGCAAGAAATTTCTTCTTTTTTTTTTAGAATGTCTATTCGAATGGCTGGAAAGTTTCTTTCAGATACTTATGTTCATATCCGTCATAATTTGTTCCCTCGCAAGCCAGTAATTCATATTGATTGCAAAATTCCTAGTGCAAATAATGAAGCACGTTAATTTTTCGTTATCATTAGCGAAGAACAACCGTTTTATAGAGTTGGTTTTGCTTCTGCGAATTGTTTTTCTCACCTCCGTTAGATCTTCTACATCGAGGTGTAGATTCCTCCCTTTCCCGCTCAACATATCAATTGCAGAAAATATTCCAATCATCATCACCATCATCAACACACCAAAGCGCACGATCTCCTCAGCCTTCTGTTTCACGAAACCTGTTGATCGATCGGTTTATACTTGGTAGGGGCCTGCAAAAAACTTGCTGCACCATCTATTCGTGTTTTCATGCTGCACTTGATTTTCCACTTTTTGTACCATGGAAACCATGCAACCAGGCATGGCTGTATGCCCGGGGCCCTTGACCATTATGGATCACACCGTTATGGATTGCATTTTTGCGTTCCTGGTGCAATTTTGCACCATAATAATGTTCCGGGACGTGGAGCACAGGGATATTTAGGGAAGGGCCAAGCAGTAGCAAAAAAATGGACGGTGTGGTGTTATTTTATCTCCACGCCACATCGTGCAAGCAGATCATAAAGTGGAATGTGTATACACGAATAATTTGCGAGTGTCCATAAAAGGTAATGGTTTCTAAAGTATCATGTGAAATGTGGAAGGCTTTACAGATCTGTTCTAAATTTGTAAACGATTTCGTTCCACCACGTTCCAAATAGTATAACATTCTAATACCAGGTGGGTAGAGATCAATGGCTTTCGTACAAGATCGCAAGACGTTGATCCACTTTTTGTTTTGGTCAAAACAACTTTAGAACGCACCCATTTGGCAGTTACAACATGATCAGTATGTGCATATCATAACAACCCCACAATACTTCTGCATCAAAATGCATCTAAGCACGCTTCCAACGATGCTCTTTGGTGATCAGTTGAAAATGGAATTTTGTTCACGCGTTCAACGGAAAGCAGTTACCGCCGTAGTCCGTTAGGATTAGAACTGGCAGGAAGGAGGCGCCCCACCCTCCTTCAATGGAGTTATAGAGGAACTGTGGTAAAACATAGCTTAAGGGCGTAAGCTATGTTGCAAACAATGCATGTTTAATGAGATATGCAATGTTCCATACTCCCTCTCTACGAATTATTATTCCGCATTCCTACCGGAAGAATAGACAGAGGAAGAATGAGTCGGAAAAGAAGCCGTCTGCAGCAAAAGTTCTTACTGATGCATTGCGAACCCTCGCCAGTAAAACCGAGAAATCAATCCATCCGCAACGACTTTTGCCGATGGGTATGAATCATCACAACACCTCGATGATCCGATTCAGAGTTGGTGATGCACATTTATGAATCTCTCCGGCTGTCGCCGAAGAATTCCTCAGATCGCGCGAAAACCGGTTATTTACTAAAGGGATTTTTGTTT
>KB689157.1:0-13689 GCA_000349165.1 Anopheles christyi
CTTCGAACGATCAGGCGCTGTCGGTTTCTTCTTCTGCTTTGGCTCAACAACCGTAATCGGTCAAAGCCTGCCTAAGCCGCTAATGGGCTTTGGAAATCTGTGACTTGTGAGTTTACCCATAGCAAGATAGTCAGTCCTACGTATTGGAGACTCGGACCATATGATAATTGAATCCATGATGGGCATGTTGTTAAGTCGTTCGATGCTGTCGGTTTACTGTACATTAATGTTTGCTTCAATATAATTAACTAAAAATAAAGTTAGTCTTATACAATAACATTTGGATAGTCATACTTTAAAACAGCTACTATGTTTAATTTGACAGACCTAGAAATATTATATGGATGTTGAAAACTAGAGCAAGAAGAAATGCTCTAGCTTACTCATACAATTAACACGAATAAAAAAATGAGATCAGCTAGAACTCACTCCCCTAGCATTCCCCTAATATGGCATGACGATCTCGACGACTTATGCGTTCATTCACACACCGCAAGCATCCCCTCATCAATGGTTTCGAATTGAGCTCATCGAACCCTCATCATTTAGCGGGCTACCAGCACCGATGATAACAAAACGTGTCTACCTGTACCATACTCCATTGGTTATAGAACGCGGTTTGAAGAAAAAAACAACCACCCTCCTGGAGAGTAAGCTGACCCAATTTCACCACGCGCAAAGTGCGTAAATAAAAAAAAACGCATAAAATAATCGTGTGGCCAAGCGCAACACTCGGTAACGGTGGTTGCACAAAAGAAAGGGGGAAGGATGCTGGCTCAGGGGAATATCAACAACAGCAAAAACCATCAATCGGGACCAAACCAAAACCAAAATTGGGATCGATTGTATTTCGTTTTTGTGCGCATGTGTGGTTTTTCTTGAGCACCGAATTTCCCAAGCTTAACGCACCACCTACGGAAGTGGATTGGTGATCGATTTGTGAGGTTGTTTGCCCATAATGCGTGGTTTCACTTGCAGCACACATTTGCAAGCACAGGAACATACTTGTAGCGATCGGAAGAAGAAATTTCGATACTCAATTTCGACAGTGTGGATGAAGCTTAAAACGCGAGAGGTTTAGCTTTCCATCGAACAACATTCCACCTTATGGGCGGGGCACTACTCCAACAACCGTACCAACCAAAAACGTAAACAAATAAACAATTAAGTAATATTTCAATTTACCCAATTTTACATGCACTACTTCGGAAGACCGGTCGGGTTTGTGATACCGTATGATGATGATGATGATGATGCTTATGATTGGAGCAGGCGCCCCTGCACCAAGACGAGAAGGAAAGCCGGACAAACAGCGGAAGGCTTGGTAGGAAAATGGAATGGAAAAGGAATCATCTTTCCAATCGATTTACGGTGCGTTTCGCGTCTTGACGTCCGAAACCCGTGCACCATTTCTGCGCGTGTCGAGTTTGCAATTTGCATTAGCGCGTATCATGCATCTCATCTCGATCGTTGCCATACCAGGTGGAAAATCGATCGATCATCTTCCATTTCCGGGCTTTCTCAGCTTGAGAGGGAAGAAGCCAGTAGGTAGACAGACAAGATGGGTAAGAGTTCATACCGTCGGTTGCTATAAGGGTGTGAGAGAGGGAAGGGATGGGAAGAAAAATTTGCACCAAACGATCAGAGTACATAATTTTTAGCCAAAAAAGAAAAGGAAAAAAAGCACAAACACATACAGAGAAAGAAACGCTGAAACCCACAAAGTGTTCCGGTAGTGGCCGAGAGTATAGCATAATCTTCTCTGCTCAAATACTTCGCCCCATATCTCCCTCCCACATCCCCCTCGTTCGGATCGGAATTTGGTTTTCGCCGCTCTGATCTGCTGTTGTAGAAATGGGGTTAGGTGGTTTTTTGTGCGGCTGATTATTTTTCCTTTTTTGCCAAATTTGTGCAGACTAGTACACAGTCAGTACTATGCTGAAGCCACCACCCAACCGCTTCTTGCTCGCGGGCAAGTAAGAAACGGATAGATTGGACCTGCTAGATTATAGGCGCTGGTCGTTTCGTAGTGGTCAGAAAACATTTCGGAGAGTTTTGGGTACAAAAGAGAAATTTGATGCCATTCACGACTCACGACGCATGAAAGCAACTGTTTGTGCGTAGTTTTTAGGATGCAACACACGTCTTTTAAAGGATTCGGTGGCAGATTGGGTGATGATATCGACAATCAAATCACGTTGACGTTTAATGATGAATAATACATGCGCATTGAAGCGCTTCGTGTCTTCACTACATTGTATACGTGCTGAGGGGTGCAATTTATGGACATATTTGCATGAATCGTGTAGCACAAAAGTGTGGTAGTAGTTAGGTAGAATTTTTGTAGGTAAACTATTTTGCACTACGAGCATTATTTCGCAAAGGATCGTTACGACATCGTCGTGCAATTGATTCATACTGACCTCAATTCAGTGGTGAATCGTTTTTATGGACGTGATGGTTTGTTGGAATTTTCAATGTGGTATGTGTTTCTCTTTGATGTCACTGTATGCTGTCCCTAACGAGCATTTCGATAAGTTATAGTACTAAATAAAATGCTAATAGGGATAACATAGGTATTTCTACGTGTGGAAGTCTTTTCCTATTGTTGAACAAAAGCAGCATTGAATTATTTTAACAAAAAGTATGTTATTTTAACAAAACAAAATAGGCAAAGATACATTTTCACTACCTCCTTCAACTCAAACTTTCCAATCCAGAGGGTTTTTGTGTTTTTTTTCTTCCTGCTGACCTTTTTTACCGAACGGAAAACTGTCCACTGTCAACATTCAGCCTGCCAGCTATTAGCATATCACAGCGAAAAACCCTTAACGGTATCATAACTACGGGGTCACTGAACTATTGTTTGAAGCGCGCTATTAAACGATCGGGGTAGACTGTTCTAGGTGGGATACCACTTCACCCTAGACACCAATTCAACCCGATCTTCCGATTAAAACGCATTAGTGTCTTTCCTCCCTTGAAATTTACGCCCTTTCTAGGTTTGCCATGCATTGCTCGGATGATTGCTTTCCGATTGGGGGTCGATCTGTCGAAGGAATGCCAAAAGCAATTAGCAACCGTCGCCATCGTCATTTTTCTTCCTTCTCTCTCTTGCTGTACGGTGACCGTTCGGACGGGAGGAGGAAGGCTAGCAAAAGGGCTACTTTCTTCTTTACTGATGCGCGATCGTTCGGTTGGTAATTTTCCTTACCGGAATAGAGGCCATGGATGGAGCTCATCGACCAAAAAAAAAAACAACAATACAATCGATCGTCGCCGTCGTTGTCGTTTCCATGGCTGCTGGGTGGTTGCTTTTATGGCTTTGTAAAGTGTATTTTGCTTGCTGTTCTTACTCTCTTTCCTTCTCTCTCTCTCTCTCTCTCTATCCCTCTCTTTATCTCTCTTTTTCTATAATTTGATCCCATATAGTCGAAGATACATTTTTTCTATAAAAATATTTTTTCCTGACCCCACTCCCCTCTATTCAACCCTCCATTCTGCGCTTTGCGTCGGTGGATCCGCCACAGGCATTTGCACCTTCCGCCTTCCGTTAAACATGGCGCTCCGTGAAAGTGAAACGATCACACAACATTCGCTTGTACGAAGAGAGTGAAACTTTCCCCCCGAAACAAACAACAGCAGCAGCAACAACAATAACAAAAACCGATGCAATAAAGAGAGAAGGCCTCCCCCATGCCATTTCCTCCCCTCTCTTTCTCCATCCATTTAAAAAGGTCCATCGTGCCGGGAAGACGTTTTGTTGTCTCGGAGACGGATCGTCGCATAAAACACACGTCACATTTCACGTCAGCCGCATTTATGCAGGTATGTGGTGCAGGCACGAGATTACACTTTCGCCAAGCAGCGCCAACAAGTGCATACGATTGTTCTCGCGCACACTCCTGATGCCACATGGCGCACTTTTACCACGTCGCCTCTTTCGACACCACACCAGCACACGTGGCACAAAATGAAAGACTTGATCCGCGCTGCGAAAGCGACGAACCCTCATCGAGCGCCCCAGAAGTGCATAGGAAAAACGTTTGTGGGCTGCATAGTGTACTTAAAATCTTTTACCATCGAGTGAGGCCAGCGACCGATGCCAGCCGGCCGGCCGGCATCGTCATTGGTCCAGGCGGGGATGATAAATGAGCGCAGGAACGGAATGAATGCTTTGCGTGTGTAGTCCGGCTTTCCTTCTGTACGCTGTACACGCACAGCAAATTGAACCTGTTTTGAGGACGTTTCGAATGCTGCGGGCTATACAGTATGCTGTGCGGTGGCTGATAATAATAATGGCAGGTCGAGCGATGTTTCTCATCGGTAATACTGTTGAGTTCACGGTGATGGTGGTGACCAGGGAGAAGGGTAATGGTGACCTCAAATTTAGTGGAAGATTCCGAGCATCCATTCCCAAAACGCAAACCACCAAAAATAGAAAGAAAGTTGGTCAACGATGCCGAGATTGGATGTTGTTGTAGAGGGAAAACTCATTCCAATTATGCTTAGGCTGGTAGGAAATAATGTTATCATATGATTAGAAATGGAGAAGTGAAGATTTATCGTTGTTTATCGCATTGATAAAAAAGCCCCAATTTGCGATTAAAGTAAGCATAGAGTTTAAAACGGTAACAAAGGAATACAATGATACGTTTCTATGCTGATCACTCAATGTACACGATTTAATAATTTGTATGTAAAATTGTATCAATTTATGGGTTCTTTTATCAATATCTTATTTTTTTATAATGAATTAATTTTAAGTTCACGTATTTGGGAAAAAAAACTTCATCATATTACATCCTTAACAGACACTGAGAAAAGGCATACCGAATTCCTATCATCCAAAAATTGTTTGACCTTATTCCTTTCATTATACAGTTACCGATTGTGATACGATCATGCCATCATCGCCACTATTCGGTTACATCAGAACGAGCGTGTGCCTGACGCGTGAAGACTTTACAAACTCCTGATCCGTATCAGTGCATCCATGTACATGCTTTTATTTAAGTCTCTTACTTGTTGCTTTTTTTCTGCGCCATTTCCACCATCCAAAAGCGCCATCGTGTAACATCATCCATCACGAATCAAACTAACATCTCTACATTTCCGCAACGTGTCTTCCTACCTCCCGCCGGTCAGCTGTCATTGTCTTCGGCAACCGTGGCCATTTGTTCCATTAAAGAAAAAAAAAGGTGGAATTGAAAAACTGTACACTAATTTCTTACACCGAACAAGGGTGTTTCTTACGAGCAAAAGGCGCCCCTGGTGAGTGTATCCAATTGGACATTTCACATTGTAAGTGATGTAAAAGCAACCAAGGTGCTTTACCGATAGAACTTCCCCTCTAACAATGAAGAGCTTTTTGAGGAAGAGTAAAATATATGAATGACATCACATGGCCAGTTCCGGTGGAGTTCTTCACAAAATTGCTAATTGTTGGACGTTGGTTTTTCGACTTCTAGTATAGTAGCAGGGTCCCCCAAGCACGGTCTACAGGTGTCTTGTCTTTAGATCAGTGATAATAATGTATTTAATTGCTGACACATCCCATCCACTGTAACGGTCTTTGAACCTATACCATTACGCATGCTTATCTTACACAAGGTGACCGAAGTAATTTAAACCCAAGAATCAATTTGTTCCCATGAATGCTTTCAACGGGATGTACGGACGAACTTTCTACACGGAAACTCATTTGTAACCCACGCTGGGACAAATAGGCAATGTATTTTTCTACACGGCGAATCCAAACTTCACACGCGTGAATTCATTAAAAAAAAAACAACTTCAGTCTCCAGGGTGAAATTGAAGCAAATAAACAAATGTCACGAAAGTGATAAAAAACAAACACAAAACCGTACCAGATATGGTTTAATGTTTTAGTGGTAAAACAAACTTTCTTTCACTTTCAACACATACTGACCGTGGCAGATCACGGGCGGCGGGAGGATCAGGTCGCATGTTTATTTGCATAGTCGGCAAGTGGCTGTTGTATTTATTATGCTCTGACGAAAGTTCGAACGCATAAACGCTTCTTCTCTCAGCTTCGGACAAGAGAAGACAACAAACAACTAATACAACCATTCCATTCCACATCTTTCACACTGCCAAGAGCGTACACGTCGTTTCTGCGTGTGTGATCTGAACTCGACCGGTCACTCAACTTTCCCTACGCAATCGAATCGCCGCCGTATGGAGATATTCCGAAAACGCGAACGATGTGAAGGCGGTTTCCCTGGCCCGGCCCAGGTGGGAACCGGTTCCGCAGGGAATAAATCTCACCAGCCGTGGCTCGAGACACGAGATACGGTCCGAAAATAAATCGATTCCCTGCGATTGCCGCCAACTGTGGTATGCAAAGCCGCGAGAATCGGTTAGTTGAATGCACCCTGTTAGTGCGAATGCTTTTTAACGGTGGAAGATCAGCCGTGGAGATAGAGGAAGGGGGAGATTTCACCCATAACTTACACCGAAACCAACCAGGTAATTGATGCCTTAACTATCATACCGAGAAAGAAGAAAGAACAACATTTGACCAGGTGATCGCACTATGAAGGGCTCCGCTAAGAGTCGCTCCTTTTGTTTGATGATAATGTTTATCTTGCCAGTGCATAGGAAACATTCTTTTCAGTTCCCCCGATCTCGCTGAACGAACGCAAACAAAACGAGGCGGCCATTATAATTGCACGTTTATCAGCTGTCACGGTTTTTATTCCCTGGCTTATGGAAACGAAACAAACTTCTATCTTAAAGTGTTCTTAAACGCTTCAGTCATACTCTCCCACCACATCAGAACGCTTGGCCGCAGACACTTGAGGCTAATTTTGATAGGGCGCTCTTCCGTTCTGGAGTGTGTTTCTAATGCTGCTTACAGTTACTTTAGAGCCTCGTTTCGTTTTCTTCCCCACTTTGAGCCCGTAAAACTCCGATTCCGATTGAATAATGATGCTTAAGCGCACTTTGAAAGCACCGTAGGCTGAGAGAAAAAGTAGAATTAGAATAAAGACATAACGAGCGCGACGATACTATTTCTCTCACCCGTAGTTTATCGTCCACCTCGGTACGAGTTGAAGAAGCGAGCTGAGAATATCTTTTTCTTCGCAGTTGGCAAAAAAACTCTCACAATTAGGTGAAACGTTAGTGGAGAGTGATTGCTCGGCAATTGATGGCTGAAAGTGTAAGCATCGTAAGATTTAAATGAGTGGTAAAAGAGGAAACCTTTGCAGTTTCTTTGCTGCTGCTGCTGCTTGATTGTAATTTGATGAGCAATGTGGTTGTGGAGTGAGAGGTGATTTTGTTGATTAGTGGAAATTTGTAGTTTAGAATGATTTTTTTTACACACTTTGTTCAATTTGTGACACATAATTTCATGTTCCTTCCATACAAACTAAAATGAATAACATACAACATCTACAAAAATCGAGCAAACCAAAACCAAAAAAAAAACCGCACAAATACCATCATCAACACACGACCAGAATCTTGAAGAAGCGAAATGGACCAAAGCAAGCGACGCCAACCACACCACTGGAAAAGGTCAATGGCACACCGTAGCACACACCCGCAACACGTAAGCGAATCGAACGACGACGGGCTTAAAGACGGCCACCACAGCCGAAGACGTTTCACGTGAGCCCAGAGGGCTAAACATCACTGGCAACACAAACCGGCACGTTCAGTTCAGGCCGATCGTGGGCAGTAGCGTGTGTTCTTACAAGGCGGCGCTGGTACAGAGGAAGCCAAGGTTACGAAAGCTGTTATTAAGTGAGATGGGTGGGCGTTCGAAGAAACTTGCGGAAGACATACAGAGACGCGATTCAGTAACAGCAGTATGAACAAAAAAAGCTGCGTATGTGTGAGTATCTTGGGAGGGATATGTTTGAATTAGACGCAGTACAGAGAAGCTAGTTTTTGCCCATTTCTTGTGCCTAGAACTATTCTCTTTGAACTTGAAACCCTGTCCTAGCATCCATAAATAGCACATTCCCGCGCAGTGCTTCGCGATACAATGCGATCGCATGTCATGCCGAGGGACTGAACTGACATTGTAGGTCCCTTCAGGCTGCCACGCATTCGTACATTTTGCGGTGTTACGCTTGCTTTGACAATTTTGACAGCTGTCAGGCCTTTCGTGTGAGATGCCCGTAAAAGGAACGCAGGGACAAGAAATTCAAATGTGCAAACTCAAATACAGCATGCAACAGCAACATAGCATATATGCTTTATACGCAAAGGTAACGACATTTTAGAATGAATTTTACACACACACACATACACTCATATGGAAAGCATCCACTATTGCACATGTGGTGTTATTTCCTCCCCACAAGAATTATTATTATTTCAAACCCAAAGGTTGTTATCGCCGTCAAGGAAAAGTTCAGCGACTTTTTCTGTGATAACCCTGCTCTGTTCTTCCATGTTGCCGCCGCACCGACACACGCTGACTTAGTCCATGAATTTTCCAACCGTTCTGCTTCGCCGTTATTGCCGAGCTTTTACGCAAGAAGCGAGTACGTTCTGGTGTCCGTGTCGTTCTAACCACCACTCCGCTGCTAGGTCGCGCAAATAGTAAGTGTGTGTGTGTGTGTATGTGCACACAGAGGGAAAATGGAAGAATTGACTTTTCCTTTACCATTTCTACCATCGCCGTCGTCGTCGTCACTCTCTTTGGCGATGTTGTGAGGTAACGAACGGATCTCTGGTGAAGTGGGCGAATGCGATACGGCACTCGGAACTCGGCTTCGAACCAGCCGGTCCTGCCAGCTGGATGAACTGACGCACAAAGAGTACTTGTTTTTTTAAGGTTCTTGTACGGCTCACACACCAACAGCGCCAAACGAAAGGTGTTTCCATTCTTCTGCTTTGTTGAGCAAGATAAATGTTTAGCAGATCGAATAGAAAAACGGTTCGTGCGATTCGGACAAGGTATTCGTTGCGAGACGCATTTCGTTGACAATTTTATAGCTTTCAGAGAGCACACATTCAAATTTGCTATTTGCCATAACCATCAAACGTGTGTCCATTAAAGGCAGGGAAGCGTCAACCACTAAACCTCTACTCCCGGATGTTGCCAATGTAAACCGATTCTTGGGAGCTGCCTGCGAGCGTCAGGGAGGGGACACGTGCACACATTCGTTCCATGTGACGCTCTAGGTGTTTACAGTTACGTTTCCTCTACCCTTGCATTCATGGTGTGCACAAGCGCCCGGAAGAGAGAGAGAAAGATAGTTATTTTGTTTGAATTTCTTAAAGACTTTACAGCCTTTTCCAGACGACTAACTAACAGTGGTCAAGCGCGCCTGTTTGCGTATGACTCAGAACACAACATATTCCAACAGCTAAACACGCTAGACAGACGTAAAAATATCGTAAATGCATTCCCGCCGACGTTTGAAACCATCGGCCAAACGTCAGGGCCAGATGGTTAGTAGTAGTATGGCGCCATGGTGACACGTCAAGCGTCTTTTTGTTGAGCTGTTTCTTTGGAAACCTTTGCTACCCAACCAAGTAAGCCACCGTATAGCGGCATACCAACTTCTTGATTCCGAAAAGTACATACCATCTGTAGCAAAAATTGAGTTAGTTAGACGTCAGTCGGCCACGTCCCAAGTCTTCGGCATCTCTCTGTCTCTGTACCATTTTTTTTTTTTTGGTACCGTGTCTGCTTACTCAACCCAGTGTAAACAACCGGTAATTTACTGGAAATCACACTACCACCACCATTCGACCGACTCTGTAGTGCTCTCGTTTACTTCCCCACCATCGTAGAAGTCCAGCTAGGGGGGTTTTATGTTTTTTTTTCTATGGCACATTCGAAGCGCTCCCAAAAGCATCAAAGCACGATTGAACGTCTCAGCTGGTCGAGATGATCACTGCACAGTTCCTGCCAGTTGCCGCTAATTTGTCTTCCTGTTCGTCACTCTGTGGATTGGAACTGGAGGATTTGTCCTCCTGTTTGGAACTTTACGGATTGAGACGCCACTAAAGCCGCAAGTCGCTCCAAATGAGAAGACTTTTACTTTAATGGGTTCCCGCTGTTGGCCCCAATTTGGTTTGCCGGTGCCCCATGCCGACGACTGTATTGCGCTACCGGTGTTTGTTGTTGTGGTATAATAACCTTATTGTGGTATAATAAAAAGAAAACCGAAATATTTATCCCTGATCCCCGGTTAGCATAATGATCACGAAAGTTTTATGCACACTACCATCGAGCATTAGGGGAGTTTTTTTTTGTTCACTCATTAATTGAAGTTTGCAAAATTTGTTGCTTTCTTATGCTGAAAATGATTAAACACTCATGGGCACGGTGGTAGGATGATGGTCAGGAAGGGATTTTTTAACCACTTCAGAGTAAAGGTTTTTTTTCCTCTGTTTTGTTTATACGCCGTTCAAGTTTGAACGGTGAATGCCAAGGCACTGTAAGATAAATTGCGTGGGAATGTAAATGCCAACGGTAAGGCAAGCGAAAACAATGCTATGTATTGGTGGAAACGATAGTTTCGTTTGTTTTGTTTTTTTTTTGTTTGTTTGTGTGTGTGGACCTATCGCCGATGATAAACGATCGCACGCAAAGTAGGTTAAACAGTTTGTGATAGGCAGAAGGGCAGTATACTACATGTACCGTTCGGTTGGATGCGGGAGACAAGAAAAGTCTTGGACATCAATCTTAGTCAAACCTTGCAAGAGCTAAGAATCCGGTTCGAGGAACCAAGCAGCAGTACGTTACTGTTGGATAGCGTAATCAATTTAAAAAAATGGACAAGCCTCTTAGAAAAGCGTCGTAGCTACTTTGAAGGAAACAAACTACAGACTGCAGCAATGACATAAGGCATTCATTCACAATGAATTGAAGGCAATCGAACCGCCACCAAAACGAACGACATTGCACTACCTCGATGCACTAAAACACTTCTCAAGGTCGTAAACGTTACCCGTGTGGAACGGTTTGGATAATGGGACTGAATCAGCTGGCTGGCCACCGTTTCAAAGCTAAATAAAGTAACTTAAAACAAACAGTATACGCTTGCGGATGGTCGGCACAACAATATTTGACAGCCTTTTTACAGCAATTTGGTAGGAGCGGGGTAAGCCATCGGTTACCAAAGACCCGCAATCTGGCCTGTCTTGAACCGGTAAGGGAGGCCCATTTAGATTATCAAACCTAACGGTGATATCACTGCCACAGTTGCACATTGCATAATGCAGCGGTTGCACTGTTGCACAGGCATCGCTGGGTGTGAGTGGTAGGAGGTATAGTTGGCACCGCTCTGGGATTTAAGACCGGCTGTTTTGGTACGAAAACTGGACCTGCAATAGGTCCGCATTCCGTACGTCCGTGCTGCTGGAAAACTGGAATCGTATCCAGTTTCGGGATTTGTTTTTTATTTCCTTGTTTCTGTGCAGATGCAAAGATGTCACACATCGGTGGAAGTTTCCCATTTCTCGGAGTGGTGGTTGAGTAGTTCAAGTGCAAGTTTCAGTCGTTTGGCTACTACTCCGAAGCATCACAGCGTCCCAACGCATCACATTTGTGCCGAGCGGTGAGATTGCATTACGTCGCCGAGCAGCGTCTTCACTGTTCAATTTGACATTTTGTATACTGATCGTAGGTGCACGTAGTATTATGCCGCTTTACAGCCTTTGCATGATCGATGAAGCAATCGGATTCGTACCGCATTCCAGTCAAATGATCAATGATCGTGAGAGTATTTCTTTGTGTTTATTTTGATTCATAATAAGCATATTACTAAACGGATTACTAAGATGGATTTAAAGCGTTGGGTTGATTTCTTACTAAAAAAAATCCATGTCATCCGTTAAAGGTTCTCGATACTTCGATAACTCTTCTTTCAAGAAGCAAATGGTACACAAACCACAATTAAGCAGTTGACATTAACTGCATGTCGTCTTTATGACACAGCAAAAACAATCGTCACACATTTTATTCCACGGATGTTCTACTCATAAATTGAAACCTCAACTCAAAACCACTTCCGTTTTGTACCACCGGAAACGTCAATTTATTTATTTCCCATCCGTCAAGGACCTAACCATGACATCTTAAACAGACAAAAAGTTGTACAGAGCCAGAAACCAGCTACAGCATTGTTCCGATCAGTTTATTTCCTAACTTTAGCTTCATATTTCTCGATCTTTTGCTTCCAGTACAAAAACGGAAGTTAATTAGTATTCCTGTAAATTCTATCATCTCACAAAAAAAAAAAATCGCATTCATTACGTTGGTGCATTATAATGTGTATGGTGCTAACCTTAATTGCAATGCTCCGGGTGTCGTATTTGGGTCTGGCTCGAGCGCACTCAATTATTCAGAGCCGTGGAATGGAATTTAATTGAAAACAAACAAACCCGCCGACACGCTTTGGTGTATGCGTGGTCGTAAAATTGGTTCGCGTAGCCAGCGCGGGTTGCTGTTGTGGTTTGAAATAAATAAAACTAGAAATAGTGAAAGATCACCATTTACTCATCCCACCTTCAAGGTGGACGGGCTTAATGAATCGCAACTGAATGGTAAACCAATCACGTTTTAAATATTTGTTTGACATTTATTCCCAGCGATCGTTTGCAATGGGTTGATGTGTGGTCAATACTAGGCAAACAAAAAATGAGGATAATGTATCGCCTCGCTTCCTCCCGGAAAGGTGTGGTTCATCATTTTTCAACCTATTGATTCACTAAAAATGAAAGCATTTCACACAAAAGAAACAGAATCGAACCAACCCGTAGCCGATCCCATAAATTCAGAATAAACATCGCTCCTCAATATAAGATAGATAGAGCAACAGGTTGATTGAAGTGGAAAAAATATGTAAAGCCAGACACAAACACACACACGCACACATACTCCATGATGCAGGAAGTTGACTGATAGAAAGACCTTGCCTTTTGTTGTTCTGCCTGCTGCTGCATGTGCATTCCGGGTTGACGTTGTATATTCGGGTGAACTATTGTTTACCAGTGACAGCGCCAAGGTTGAACGTGGTTTAGAATTTAATTTATAGCCCTTTGTTGGTGTCTCGGCTATAAATCCTAGTTTCATACCATTTGCCTTTTCAAAATAGATTTTAATACAATTAAAGATTTAACAAATGTATGCCGAATTGAAGGTGAATCTCATCATTCTTCTAAAACGCTTTTAACACTTCCACTTGAAAAAAAGATAAACAGAAGGTTTCCATAATATAATTAAAGCTTAATTTCATTAAAAGAAAGCTTTAATAATCTAATAATAAGCTTTTGTTTTCCGCTTCCATAAGTGAAACGTAGTATGAATCATAAAATCAGAAACACATTATCGTAACGCATTAACACCCTCATTCCCTATAGCGTGTACACTGCAAGGCATTCATTTCATTTGAGTTAGCGGTAACATTAAGCTATACGCTGTCGCCCTTTTCTCTTTAGCCCATTGCCGGCAATATCACGCAAGCTGCCCGAGCGAGTAATTACTTGCGCACCACTTGTCAAATATCTTTATTTAAACTAATTACCCACAAAGTAAGCGCCCTCCGCGGTAGGTGTGTCTGGGTGCTGTGTGTGTGTGTGTGTGTGTGTGTAGTTATCAGTCTCACCCCAAAAGGTGGCGTATGTCGTGTGACCCGTTACAACGCTACCTTGACTTCCAAATGGCTTTTCTCCCACGAACTTTCCCTTTATGGC
>KB689168.1:0-13708 GCA_000349165.1 Anopheles christyi
ACACACACACACACACACACACAAAACCCTTATGCGACCGCGCGCTAACTTCTGAATCCTGACCCGGCAATGTTGACGGATTGTGTCTGGTGGTGTGACTGGAAGTGGCAAACTAGGGAAGTGAAAAATAGCTCGTTTATATTGATTTATTGCTGCCAACTTTCATGCATATGGGTTTTTTTCCCTTTTCCCACGTGCTACTCTATCCCCTTATCCCTTAGCAGCTCACACTGATTTTGGACCCACTTTGTCTTTTCAAACCTTCAAACCACCCTCTCGAAAAGCCTATATACCTGGCGGCTCGCCAAAAGGGAACTGGACTGCCACCTGGGAATATACCTTTTCGCGTTCGTGATGAAGCCAAGTGAGGAATGGTTCAGGCGAGGAAAGGTACAGGCGAGGAAAAATCAGTAGCACCCCTGCTAATGACATGCTGACAATGGAATTGAAAAGAAAATAAGCGAAGGGTTGTATTTTCCGAATCAAATTTGTGGTAATGATTCTATTTTCCCTTGTCAAGTGGCGATACTGTTCGTGCATGGAGTGGTGGTAGAAGATTATTAATTGGATATGTTTTAGAAGTGAATGACGAGAAAAAGAAATGAAAATTATTTGTTTTAAAATGTAGTTTTTAGTATTAGTATTGTAGTAGCAGCTTGTTTTTCTGCATTCTGCCTCAATCAGCTAGCAAACCAACGGTTCTTTCAATTGAATATTACGCAACATAATCGGCTTAGTACTGAACCCCACGCTATAAACACGTATCGAACTGTCAAACAATTTTTCCGCGAATCTTTGGTGTTGAGTAGCCTTATCAGTTTTGTGAAAAGAATTGACGTTGTGCTTCATCACCTTGTATCACTGGTTCAAAGAGCGTTTCTTTTCAAAACTATTCTTTCAAGATGATTGCAAACAGAAAACGAAGCAAACAGGATGCCGAATTGGAAAACGCAAATCTGCTACGGCGTCTAGAAATCGCAACACCACTTACAGCCTACGATAAGGATCGTAATCCATCGTTCTATGCTCAACTTCGCGAGCGCTACCATGGTGGCAGACGGCTACAGGCTCCCGACAGTCCACTGGATGAGACAAACGACGAACCTTCCGAACCGCAGCATGCAGTTTCAAACGAAAAAAAGCACCAACCCTTGCAAACGACCATGTTGCCACTTCCGCTTGTGTTTCCTTTCTCGCGCAAGGAAGAACCTTTGCCATCGTTTATCGTAAGTAAGCGCACACGAATGTTACGTTTAGTTGATGTTACACATATGTTGCTCTTTTCTAGCTGAACGATCACCTTAAGCTTTTGGAGAGTCATATGATCCACTGGAAGCAGGTGCGCCGGCATTGGATCCGTCACCGTCAACTGTACCGGCAGCAATTCAAGTCCGGTTTAGAATTCGTAGAATCAAACCGCATTCTACCAGCAGATGACAAGCCTACTTATAGCCTAACTTAATAATTAATTTCGAATTTTACTTTGAAATATTCAATAAACGTCGAAACGTTTTTATTAACGCTCCCGCCGTAGTTGATGCTTGCTGCAACGCACGATGAACAACCAATTTTTGTTTTTTGCTTTGCCCTGGGAAAGGTGAAACAAATGCACCGATTGTCTACGTGCGCATAAATTACATCGTTATTGATTAGTCCAGCCCACCCACGCCACCCTCTCGGAAGTCGTAAGTGCAAGCGGCCCGGCGCTCCGGTTGATTAATGTCGCCCGCAATTAGTCACTGTGCAGTGTAATTTTATTACACCACTGCCAGCCATCGCTAGCTGTAACAGGCGGATGATGCATTTGTCGATACATGACCTCCGAGCCTCCGAGGCTCTCTGGTCATAGACGCATTTGGCCGCACGATTGATAGGCATCCCCTGCGTAATACTGCAACGGTGCGGTGTGATGAAAGGGCTCGGTCACCGCTGTAGTACGCATACGTGTTCGGATAGCTTTCTGGCTGGTTCATATTTATGTTTGCAAGTGCACCAAATTTGACCTTCCCTGCCCCTGCCAGAACAACACGTGCGCATGGAACATTAGAGCATAATATGAAACCACCGCTGCTGCCACCTACCCAATGCGTGTGATAAAGGCGCAAGGCGTCAGCATCGGATAACTGTCGGTGTGATGCTGATGTCTGATAAAAGCCGAAACCGTCATTAAAATGTTTTGGCTAACGCGATTGATTCTAGTAGGAGCAGTTGGGTAACCACCAGAGCACCAAGCTTAGCTTTGATACTGGCGGCTGTTCCGATCCGAGTTTGTGGTGAAGATTTTATCCCGAAAATGATTATGGGATGGTATAATTTTTCGTCCAGTTGCTCTTACACGTGCCTCACTTGGGTCCCTAACGGACGGATGAAATGCGTGCGTGTCCGTGTGAAGATTATCGGGCACCACACTACCGTCCATTGACAGCTTAGTGATAACGAATGTCAAAGTAGTACATAATAAGTCCATATCATTTAATCACCGGTGTAGCCAGCTGCACGCATAACCCTTAAGGCAGGACTCTTGTTCGTCTTTTCGTTTATCGTCATTCTACGAAGAAAAAAAAAAACGATTTCCGGTGAGGTTGAAAATTATACCGAAATTCTACTTATTACCCTTTTCTAACCTTTTTTTTTGTCCCTTTCAGCGTGTCCTTGCGAAGGCCGTATTATGTTCTCCAGAGAAACTTCATAAGCTTCATATACCGAATGTACCGGTACCAGTAAGTGGAAGGAATTACATTTTTACCTCCCATTTTTGTCTGTCCACTAGCACTAGCTAGAGCCGAAAATGTACAATACCTGGGCAGGAGGACACTTTAACCCCGTTGCCTGCCTTGGTGCCTACCATTACCTTATGGTTGTTTGGCCGGTTGGTTGTAATTACCGTTACGGGGTGCTTCCTTTTGAAGAGTTTTTCTTTAAAAAAAGAAAAGCTAGCACTGAACAGGAGAAACCAAAAGAAAGAGGGAAAAATTGCGACAAAATCTACCGGCCTGACCACGTACCGGTAAGAGGATTAATGGTTTGGCTTCCATGCTGTAGATACAGGAATTTTCCGCACCGTCCCCGAGAACAGTACATGAATACTAAGGAGCCAATAATTTCCCCACAATAATTGTACGCTTCGAAGGAGTTTAACAATTTTTTTTTTGTAACTTTCTCTGAACACTCGGACAATTCTCGAAAGAAGACGAAATAATGGAATGTGAAGTATACCTCCTTTGGCAGAGCGGCTGGAAGTTTGGTGAAAGGCAAAATTATCAAATCACCTAGTGCGTTGTGGTGGTGGGTTTTATCACGGCCTGATGCGCTTCGGTCTGGGTCTGGTGAAAGGCTTAGTTGTTTGGTTGTGTTTCCTATTTGTTTTTAAGCACATAAAAGGTTCCGTACAGAAACAGTTTTTCCTGGAAGAGTGACTTTTTATCGGGATACACGGTCAGCACTGAAGAAGGATGCGCTGGCTGCTTTGGCCGTTGCCAAGACGGAAGGGCAATCTGGTTTTAAAATAGAAACAAGGTCTTAGTAACCACTGACACGGGAACTCTGAACAAGGGGAAAAGTATGTCCAATGTCAAGCTAAGAGCAAAGTGTCCCCATCAAAACCAGCAAAATATAATTTTGCTTTTCTTTGTAACCGACTGTAAGTAAAAACGAAAACATTGCGAAACAGCAAATAGTGGAATTACTTGTGAGCAAAACTAATTTCTCTTTTGATCGTTATTTTGACAGAAAGCAACAATCAACACAACGTTCGACTCCGTGCCACACCGTTACACCGGACCATTGGCTTATGTTACTCGTTAATTAAGCTCGTGGCTAGCGAGCACGCTAGCCCGCGAAAATCCCATCCGTGATGGAAAAACGGGTGGAAAGCAAAATCTCGGTACCAAAGCAGGCAAACATACAGACACTCGAGTTTTCGTGTTGGGCTACAAAACAACTTCATCCCTGCACCGAAAAGCACCCTGGAAAACAGTGGAATGAGTGGGAAAAACTTTGTCCGGAAGCGATGTTTGTGCAACGGTGAGCGATGAAAAATTGTGTCCATTCTCGCCAGCCCGGTGTAACACCGGTGTACCGTGAGCGAGTAACTAGCGTTCCTTCCGCTTCCCTCTGGCTGCTCTTGAGTGGGCACCAATCCTCGTGAGTACGTCGTAAATATAAACTAATCCGGCAGTCGCTTTGCTCAAAACACAAAACACACAGGAAGCAGTAGGAAAAGTCGCTTTTGATAGGTTTAGAAAGTGGGAAGGGTTGCGCGGAATCATGTGTGTAAAAAAAAATGTCGCGCAAAAGTAACCATCCAGGGATCACAGCTGTTGCAGGGTTGCACTCTCTACACCACAGTGGTGCACACAAACAGTTTTGCTTTCTAAGTTAAAAATGTTGGCCACCAGACGGCTGTTGAAATACACCGTACTGTATAATTGCAAAAGTATGTTCCCCAAGTCCGGTCTGCTGGTAGGGAGGTTTTAGGGCATCCCGTTTCGTCTTTCCCCGTGAAACCCCTTATATAAGACAAGCTTATCAACATGCGCACTTTCGCACTGCTTCATGCCGACATAACAGTTTTCGTGAGCGTCCGGTTCGGAAGTTGGCTTTGATAGGGTTTTTGAAGTTTATCATCACGTGTTGGTTCGGTTGATGATTTGCTGCTTTTTCTGCTTGTGGTTAGGTTACCGTATTTCGGGAGTTTTCTCTCACCCTTCCCTTGCACCAAGGCAACCGCAAACAGATAAAAGGACACAGATGGGTGTTGGGTGGAAAGCAAAGGATAAGGGACCATTGGACCACTTTCCGACACAAGGTTCAATTTAATCAACAGCCATTTTCCGAAATGAATTTAATCTCGTGTTGCTTTTTTTTCAAGTGGCTCCTGCTCTGATTTCCTGTGCGAGTAGCTGTACTGCCTGACACAACTGGTTTGATGATGGCGAATGTTTGGCAAAAGTTACCCGTAGAAGCTTTTCCCTTGCTTGACCAATAATGAAGCAAACGCGGAAAACGAGAGAGAAGAGAATCAACTCTTGACAAATCAATACAATTGCAATGGAAACTCTTCACGAACAAACCCGTCAATCGGCGAGTATCGAGAACAAGGCGTTTGGCTTTTTGCAGTCCAGTTTCACCTCCTTCCTCTCATTGTATTTCTTCCCTTTTCTAGGGGCGAATGGTTGAACCGAAACTTTACACTAAAATCTGGCAAAAGTCTGGTTGATTTAACACGCTGCTGGTGCTAGTAGTGCCGCCCCTCGTTAACGGGCAGAATAAGATTATGTAAAACTATTTATTTCCCTAGCACACCCGGTAGCGCCCCAAGAAAATGTTGGAAAGTTGAAATTTATCGTGCCAAGATTGTGCAAAAAAAAAAAAAAAAAAAGAATAACTGTGCACCGCCGGGATAACTTTTGTGCCGCTTTGCAAGTTACGATGGACAACTTGGAGCTTGCCATATTCTGGTGGTGTTCGCTATAAGATGAACACTTGTACCAGTGATGGTAATAGTTGTAGTAGTAGTAGTAGTAGTGTCTCTCAAGGTGGAAGTCTAGGGTAGAGGAAGTCCAGAAATGCACAAAAGTTTTTTTTTTGCTGAACAATACTGACAAATTCCAGGCAGCATACGCGCGCGCTCGGCCCCACATTAATAACAGGGTTGTGGGTAGCGAGTATCGCGAAAACCGACCAAAAGCCATTGTGATTAAACTTTGACATTGGCGAAAGAGAGAGAGAGAGATCGTGGATGCCTTCGAAGTGTCATCGGTCAGAATGGTCGTCGGCGGAAGGATTGCTCTTCCTTCCCTTTTTCTTTTGCTCTCAACATTAAACTTCCGGATAATGGTTCAGAGTTACCAAGGATGACGAAAAAAAAAACTGGGTGCGAAACAACGCTACGATACAAGACAACCCACCAGCATGGAGTTGATGAGCAAAGAAGTAAAAAAAAACGGAAGCAAATGCTCTAAGAAGTCAACTTAAGAAAGATTGAAAGTTTGTCTTCCGGAAGGATCTGACCCAGTTCAGTTTCGTGCCGACTTTTACAATTGTTCTTCGTTACCCACGGGAGTGGGAAAAAAGGGAGAGATGCAAAAATCGTTTACCAACTAACTCATCTGGTATGTTCATCCACAACATGGGAGGAAGAGGCAAACCAAGAAGGAGCAAGCAAAAAAAAAAACAACAACTAATGCCGGAATGAAAATCCCATCAAAATAGACTCGCCTAGTTTGCCCGCCCACGCTGTGGAAGGAAAATAATGGAAGCATTCTCAGCCTTGAAACTTCCATGGAAGCTTGAAAGTAAAAAGTTTGTATAAGCAATACACAGATAAATGGCAAACGCAACCACAATGGTTAACAGAGGGGTTGACGGTGAGGGAGCTGTGGGGTGGAATAAATGCAGAAAAAACACGCCTGACTGGACATGGAACAATTATGCAAAGCTTAAATTCAATTCGGCCCGTTTCTCTCCTCCCAAAACCGGCTTGCAGCGAAATTTTATTTTCTCACTTAAAATTGCAAAGTTGTACGCGGTTTTGCAATGAGCACCTGGGTGAGATTGGCTTTGTCTGTGTGTTGTGGCCGGTATTGATAATTTTCTTGTTAAAATATTCATTAAACGCAAAACCCCAGAAACAGCTTAGCGTGGACAGCACTTTCTTTATTCATCCAATTGTATATATTGTTTTAAAAATGCCACAGCATAACAGTTTTCGCTGTTGGCAACTCGGCCATAAAGTGATAAAATGTCGTTTCCATTGGCGCGGGGGTGTTTTTTTTTTTTGGTGTGTGAAGAGTGTTCCAGTAACTTTTGCCCCAAAGCCACGCCAATTTATATGTTTCTTCGCACAACTTACGACCGTCAACATCGAGTGAGCGACGTAATCCCCCCCAACTCGAGTATCCGAGCCAAAAGGAGCTTTGCATACATTTTCCATTTCAATAACCGGGCCCCTTCGGCGCAGGAGATTTGCGGGGAAAAAGTTTGCAATACTGCTTTCTCATAACCTGTTTCCTTTAATTGGAAACTTTCGATGGAAAATGCTGAATGGAAACGCAGCAGCGAGGGAATCTGTTTCCTCCCCCCTAAAACGGGAGCAAAGGTCGGGCCGGGATTAGTAATTTATACGCAGCTGAGACTAATAAATAAAATTTCCAATTAACAGCGCAACGTAGCCATACACTGCGGCGAGGCCGTCGATGACACTGTCGCTCGAATGGCTTCGGATGTTGAGATCGCGTTCGGCAAGGGGGGTCCGGTCGCCCATTCCAGTTTGCGACAGCTTCCGAATCGTTGGAAAATACCGTCCTGATGATAAAGGAACCACCTGAAGGTGACATCATAAAGCATCCCGTAACGACGGGGGACGACCGTACACACTTTGCTCGCGTTGAGAAAAGGGGGGGGGGGGCGGTAGTTTTCCACCTCCTAGTACTAATTTATGCTGCACAAATTTATTGTCCATTCTGCTGCTGTTACTGTCCTGCAAAGTCTTAGCTTTATTTCCTTCCTTCCGCATGTTCCCGCCTTTTTTTTATTACGGTTCACTTTTACAAAGCTTACTCCACAAGCCCTCGCTAAGAATGCGGCAAGAGGACCAGATCGCTTAATTTATTTGAAGACGGCGATACGCCGGTGCGTAAAATGATACCCACGGAACCGCTCCTTGGAAAAGTGTGGACGATTGTTGCTTTGCACTGGCGAAGCAAATGGGCGTAAAAATGACGAATATTGACGCACCGGGAAATAGGCAAGCAGATAACGATGTTGCGTGGACGGCATTGCTGTGTTGTTAAATTTATTGTTGCTTTTTTGGCATATTTTTCACGCCCACCATCACACACATTGCACCAACATTCAGGGGAAGTTTTTTGTTTTGCTTTGTTTATGTTTAAGCTTGTTTGTTCGTTTGTTGAGCCCTGTCGTTACACAGGTTGTCCCTCGCTGGGCATGTCATCAAGCGTTTTGTTGGGAGCAATTTTATCGTATTTGCATCCTAAGTTTGTCTCATCAGTTGAACATTTTGTTCTCTTTTTGCCGTGCCGAAGGTGTGTGACGAAATTTAAAATTGATTTCGAAGTGCGTGACGAACTTTTTGTTTTGTTGGACTTTTGGTGCCGGGTCCTCCCAGTGGGCACGATAATGAGTTCGCGGAAGAGTCAATTATGGGCACAATTGTTGAAATTTCAATTGTTTGACTGTCCAGTCGGGAAGGCAGTTAACCGGAAGGATGGCGTCTATGTGAAAATTATGGAAAAAAGTCATCTCTTTGTGGGAGGAATTTTTGTATCATTGACGTGGTGATTCGTCCGAAGCAACTTTCTCAACAAAGCTGTTTTAGGAAGTGATTTTTCTTACTAGAAGTGCTTTTCCATTTTATGTGTTTTTAATAATTTTGATGTTTCTTTTTTTTTGGTGCCACAAACCTTCTTTGCTAAGGTTTGAATCCTGACTTCATTACGGTGAATGTTAATGTTTTCTCAACGAGCACGCACTAGATGACGAGCGCCTTCCCACGTGTGCCGTGTGCAAAGATGAAGTACCACCATCAAAGTACCGAGAAAATTGTATTACCACCTCGCCGCTCGTAAAGGACGTGGACCACCGGTAATGACAAGCATTAGGTGGGACGATTTAATCGCTAAAAATGATTCCTCGATCGCACTAGTCGACACCTCTTACGAGTCGCATTTGGTATTGCGCTGTCGTGTGCGTGAGCGGGTGCTTTTTTCGTGTTTCAAGAGGACCTGAACGCTTAAAGTACTGCCGGGGAGTGTAGAGAAAGCTGCGGCACCATAATGTGGAAGCGTTTATAATGCCGTGCGTGCTTGTGGAGTTAATTCTGTTTAATTAAATTCCACTTTATTTGTACTGCGCTGGTAAATGAATTACCACGGCCATCCTGTACTATGTTTGACAAATGAAAGAGGTGGGTGGGGGGGGCGGTGAGGAGGGTTGAAGAGAAAAACAAAAAAGTATGCCTATTGAGAAAAAAGGGACATTCCTACTTCCGATTATTTCTGTGGAGAGGAAGCAGAGGTAGTGATGCAGCCAGTACGTGCCTGTAAAACTCGGTCGAGTCTCGATTGGTTGGTTTATGTGGATTGTTGTTTTTTTTTTGTGTGTGATGAAATATTGTTTTTTGTCTGTGGCTTTCATACCGATGCTTATTAATTGAATTATGAAATGGTACAGGGAAATTTCCATTCCAATTAGCAGTAAACTATCGAGGAAAATTGTTTGTATTTTTTTCGTCTACTTTTTTTGTTTTTAAATTCTGCCCCTGTCCATTGAAATAATAATTAAATCAAAACTAACAATGATCCTGTCCGCAGTTATGGCATTTTTCACCTGTAACGCTACATTTTCTTTGATTAGTTGGGAACTGTATTTATTATGGAAAACAAATTTTCCCACTCTTTTGCTTGGTGAACTTTTCATTTTGCGATTAATTTTCAAACCTTTTTTCAACCTGAGCAATGGTTATCTGTTTTACCAAACTACAACTTTTATACGAATCAATCTAGTAGGCGAGTTTTCCTTTATTTTTTTTCTACTTTCTGTCACGCAACCTTCCCGACCATGAGGACACGATTCATCGTTTCATATTTCACGCAACAAACGCAGAGGGAATAAAAAAAACCACTCAAATATGAAAGGAATGCCACCGGAACAAAGGGAAACAAAACTCTGAATGGTGCAGAGGTTGAAATTGAAAAGCGTGCAGAGCGCTTTCGCACAACGTTTACAACTCATTTTCCATGGTCTTTTCCCACCTCCCAACCTTCCCAAGCAGTAATTGGAGTCTCGGCTCGAATGCGATGTCAAGCGGCTGACCCTGTGATTGCTTCATTAGCAGCAAATGAAGGAACGAATCCTTCGCCATCGTTTTGTTTCGGACGGGGTCGCGATTTACGTGAAAGGTGAAGAGTGGTAAGTTTTTAATGAAATCTATTAGTGGCACTTGGACAATTTTTATGCGCTCCCTGCCTTCGACGGTGATGGTGGGCATTAACCTTGCTGTTGGGACGGTTTGATCAATATGCTTGTTCACATTGTAACCTGCGATAGGTTTGACGGGAGACCCCGCGCAGACAGCGGTAAAGAAAAGGATAAGTCGTCGAGTGCCTGCTTTCTTGCAACAGGGGTAGCGACGAAGTTTGCAAGATGTAAACTAATTAACATTTCAAGCTGTCGCTTAACGACAACGGTGAGTGCCGGATCTGGCAGGTAATCGGATTCGCGCGCGAAAATGTCACTGGCTTTACTCATTTGAATTTTTCAGAGAAAGAAGAAAAAAGACGTAAACGCGTTGCTTGGCAACGGAAGCATATTAAAGGTTTACAAAGGCGACTGCTAAAACAGCAGGCGGATTATCTGTTGGCATTAAAACTTGGCGAGATGGTTTCAGGGGTACTGTAGTACCTGGAAGGGGGATTTTGCTTGTTGGTGAAGTGTAATCTTAGTGATGCAAGTGGATAATAATGCAGGGAGCAGCACAAACGATAAAAGATTATATTCTTCCATAGATGATTGCGTTTCATTATTTATTGTTAGCTAATTAAAGGAGTGTGTTATTATTGTTATGTTTTTTGGCAGTTAATTTTCGCAATTGAATGAAAAGTCTTTAATTTAAATAAAATAAAATTTTAATTTTATCAGTTAAATACATTTTTATAAACATTATAAACAATAATGAAAGGTAGTAATTTACGGTTCGCGCACCTCGCACCGCATTGTCATAAAAAAACATACTCACCCACTTCTTCGTTGTTGTGCAAAATTTTAATCCGCTGCTTTACTTTAATCACTACCGACCGAGAGCGATTTAAAACTGCACAAAACACCACTCACCACAAGGACGACGACAACCCCATTTTTGTACACTTATAAAAGCACACATACGAGGAATGCGTGGGGAGCGGTATAAAGTTTATAATATTGTCACCGAAAATTGTCATGCCAATGCTAGTTGACATTAACCATAATTACTCGTAATGTCAACCCCTGAAGGGTGGTGGGTGGGTGGTGAAGACGAAACACATGTTTAAAGACTTTAACGCGAAGCGACGCCGCGCTTGTTTGCTTCACAAGGGAGCGTACTGCTCTTTTAACCACTTTTACCACCCCCAGAACACTGAGTGTGGCATTTTCCGGTCATTGAGCGTACGTCTCTGAACGGTTTTTGGCCCGTTAATGGTGCAGTGTAAAAAGCCTCAAATAAAAAGCCTTAATTTGTGTAATAATATTCATGAGCCCCCGCGCCGCTTGGAGGCAGCAGTTGCGTTGGATCTTTACGTTTTCCTGCCTGCCCGACTGCCAAGGATTGTTTGCACTCGCCTTGTTTTGCCTGTGCTTGTGCGATGGATTTTATGACACGCTTCGACAGGCGTGGAAATGGTGGCTCACTCGGTCGAACACTTAAAGCCATTTTCATATCGCTCTGTGTGTTCGGTGCAGTGCTCGTCGAGGAGCCTCTCAAAATAAGGCGAAAAGAGAGAACTTTGCCAACGGATGGAAAGTTTAACGATTTTCCACCCTTCCTGGCCATGTTGGGCTTTGTTTGCGTTCTATTTAGCGCGTTTTTTCTGTGTATGTCGGTTTGTTTGGAGATCAATATCACAGCAGCGAAAAAAAAATGGGTACGTTGTGCTTTATTTTTCATCATGCAGCGAGCGAAAGTGCAATAAATCTGGTTTGATGTTGCGTGTTGGTGGCTTGCTGTAAAAGAGTGTGTTAAAACATTAAACCAAACTACTACCCGGAAGACAGGTGCAAGGGACTGGTAGCAAATATACCAGTGTGATGCGTGATAATGTGTGAGAGCTTTGTAATGATATGTGTGCCTTCTGGCTGTTTCGGAACAAGCGTTAGCAAGCACGCATTTGAATGATTTCTTCGTTCGAGAAGCGATGAGACACTCATTGTTTTATCGTTTTTGTTAGTTTAATTTATTATGATTGTGTTTGTGTAAAGTTCTTACCTCGCATTTTGGAGAATTTTCTTTCTAAATGTATCTTTTATGTATTGCATGTATGGCCCAGCAATTTCATCTTTATATTTCATCATATGACATATGTTTGTCAAATATGGCTATGTCCTATGTTTGAAAGGAAAATCTTTTAACGAATGTTAAAAAGAAAGAAAATGATTTGTGAAATTGACATGAATTTCCTTTTTTTTAAACACGTATCATTCGCATCTCGTCTCCTTGGAAACAAAAACAACTTCTTGAGTCATGTCAATCTTAACCTTCTCCCTCCATTCATTGTTTATGGTAGAACAGTGATTGTACATTTAATGTTCCTTATTCTTTACATTTTCCCTTCAGCAAAGCAGTTCTATTGATTGACATGGAAAACTTCGCCTCGCATTTACCACCAGTTACAGTGCATTACGGATCATTATTCATGCTGATTGGCATTAGCTTTAGAGCGTTAGCAACCCACATTCCCCAACCTCCTCCCAAAAAGGGAATGCATTCGTATGCGTACAGCGTAGTGTACGAAAACGATGTGTTTTTTTTTTCGCTGGTGTGGTTTTGCCATATTAAGGGAATTTTACTCGAATTGCAAGTAAATGGCTCGGAATGAAATGCAACTCACTGTGAGCGGGGGCGGAGTAAGTCGAACAGTTGCTGATTGAAAATGTGCGATGCGATGAAACTGTAACTGGAATGGTTAAGTCGTCCATTTTTAGATGGTTTGATGGAAGAATACAAATAACTTTAAAAACTTTTGCTAAACATATGTGTGAAATATAACCTAAAATACAGCTTTACTCAAAACTGTACAAATGAAACCGTTTGACATTCCTTTTACCTTTAAGAACGTGGAGGAGGTGGGTTTATTTTTTTATGTCACAATAGTTCATGGATGTATATTATTGTTGTCAGCCCCAACAAGAATAAATCAAACCGCAAACCCAAAAATAGTCTTCAACCAGCTTACTTAGTCGCTTTAAGCGCCTTTTATTGTGTACGGCGATCAAAATGCTACTCCCCACCGGGCGCCATTTTTTTGTTTTGTTCGTCCAATAAAATCTTTTTCATTGCCCTTTTTGCACTGTCAGCAAACTGCATACATTCCCCAAGCCCATAGGGGGGAGAGACAGTGAATGAAAATAATCGTTAAACTTAATTCAGCAATAAAGGAAAATTGAATTTCTCTTATTGCGCGCTCACCTGCCCCAAGTCCTTGTGGGAAGAGGAGTGGGTTGGTGGTGTGTGTGTGTGTGTGTGGAGACACAGTGAGAGTTTACATGCTTATCGAAAGCTGTCCCACCCATGGTGGAGAACGTAGGGAGGCAAGCTTGTACTGAACCAGGTGGCCGATCGTTGAATGGGTAATTTGATGGGTGATTGTAGAATCCCTCCCATACACGTCCTTCCTTCCTCACAGTTGCACAGTCCCTGGTCAGAGAGAAAAAAAGGGAGACAGGCCAATCCCTGCAGCGTCTGGTATTCGTTCGTCCCTTAACGATTGACGCGTTCGATGCTGCTTTGATAAAAGTCGTTTGAACAATATTCTTATGATGTTCAAACGCTTTTCACGGGCAAGACAAGGAGTGTTTCACCCGGAGGGAGAGCATGAAATGGGTGTCCTTGTCAATTGATTTCTCATAAAGATGCAATCAATTTTATTGCATGTGTGCTGCTAGTGGGGAAATGGTGTCTGGGAACATTTCTCTGTGTTTGTATGTCAATGACTGC
>KB689179.1:0-13748 GCA_000349165.1 Anopheles christyi
GTGCATTTCAGAAGTCTGGATAACAAATTCAATACAGCTTCATAAAGTGACCTTTCCCAAAAGGAGCAGTTGCTTGCAGTGACAAGATGACGATGGTACATTAAAGCAGCAACCATTACATCTAGTACCTTTAATAGCTCGTGTAAAGAGAAAGCAGCTTGAATGTTGCCTGATGGCTCGCACCGAAAGCTCGCACAGGATAATGGATCAATCAGATTCTCTTAAGACCCGTGGCCTAAAATAGCGACAGTGCCACCTATCTCACCATCCCACCAAGGCACACAATGACTGGGTGGAAAGATATAAAAGCTCGTTAGGTTCAAAGTGCCATTGAATTATACTTCATGCAAATGGAATTCTCCTCCAAACTGGAAGTCCTCGGCGAACAAACAACGCACTGTGCTGGAACTTAGGTTGATTTATTGGATTTACGAGCTACGCACTAAATATAAATCCTCCGGTTCAGCAGCAATAAGAGCCCACGTGTGTCTTCGTTTGCTAGCGCTCGGTTTGTGACGTGAGTAGTACGTGTGTATCCAGTCGAAATTAAGCTAACGGTGTGCGAAGGAAAGTATTTCAAGCAAAAAACTCTGTGTACATTAAATCGAGCCAAATGTTTTACGCAACACTTTATATGAAAATCTCTCTCTCATTCTCATCCCTCCTCCGGTTTCCTTCGTGTTGCAATGTTTCTTTAGGAATATTTTACTTGACTTGCTGCTCGGTCAAATTAATCAACATATCTTACCAACTTTCAATTTCAACACCATCTTTTGTAACGAGAAACTAACAATTCTTACACAAGTTTTACTTTGTAACAAAACAAAATCTCAACTTCATGCTATCCCTTAAGTACCGATCCATAAAACCTGCTGACCGTTTTATCAGTCCAGAGAAAAATATCTATCATTATTCATGTCGCTTTAACTTTCTCCGACGCCACTCTTCAACACCCACAACGCGGTAACGGTTAAGTATGTATTTGACCCTCTGCAATAAAGTTTCACCACCGTCCCTGATATCGACCTTAGCTCGTACTCTGACCAGTGTGTTTTTCAATGACAAACAGTTTCACACCATATCGCTCCATTTTAATCTAGAAACAGTGCACGGTGAAGTCGTCAGAGAAAGTTCGTTCACCAAGCGAAATTGGAACAACAAACTTGTAGAATCGAAAACAGGCTACAGCTACACGTACAGTCCATACACCCCTAGGTCAACGGAGCGACTACACGATTCGCCCCGAATGGTTGCCCGAGGTTTGGTGGAAAGCAAATCGAAACCCACAGGCGAGTCGTTTGTCATTTGCCATGATCATCAGCACGCTATTCCATGCTAAGGTGCGCTTGAAACGTGCTATATCACGAGCAGAGAAGTCTTGAGAACAAGAACCCATACAATTCCTCTAGTTTCCGCTCCCAGCTTCAATTACTATCCCAATCTGCGCTCCCTTCGGTGACGTCAATGAAACTCATCAAACCTTTCGTTCGTGAAACGCAGGGACGAACACCGTACCTTTCGGATGTCAAACCACCAAACGCCAAATAACGATTGCCGGTAATTGTTATCGCTCAGAACAAGAGCATTGAGAGCACAAAATCTTGTCTTTCACCTCAGAACAGGAGCACCAGAAGATTCAGCCATTTTCACATCTTCATCGTCTTATCCCAAATGGAAGATAATTTGAGGTGCTGATGAGCCGGGCGGACTTGAATGTCACATCACGCAGGAGATGCTGTAGTCAACCGATTGTTCATCAGGATCGCATCTTCCTATGCTCTATCCCCCTTGCGATGATTTAGAAACATTTGGCTGTGAATACTTCATCAACAGCACAGTGAGTATTCTGGAGAACGTATTCCAGTGCAGAAAGGGATAGAAACCAAAACGAATCAATTGTTAAGGTGTTGGTAGGAAATAAATGAAAAAATGAATGTGGCCTGCACTCCCCCGAAGAGTGAGGCACCTTCAATACATCCTCGGTGTCTTGAATCCATTTCGTGTTCGCCTTCGTTTCTGCCAGCACCGTATGCTATAGGTGCTGCGCAGGCGGCATTCTCGCCTCACCATTGTTTGGTGACCTCGATTTTCCTCGGGCAGCCCCCGCTGGCAAATATCGTAAAAAACGAATAAAAACATCGAAACACGAACAGAGAAATCGTTTCATTTCCACAACGACATCTAAGATCCTTCCATCCATCGGATAGATCCCATCGCAACGTCAGGGATGCTAGGTGAATTCCAAGAAATGGAAACGAGGTCACGAACATCAAGGTCACCTAGCAAGCGTTCCTTCAAAATGTTCCTCACCATCTGCTCCGCTCTCGATTTCTTATGCTTTGCATTGTAGTTTTATCCTGCAAACAATGGGAATCTGCAAGAACGTTTGGGTCATTTTTAGTAACAGGTGGCTTATTCCCAACTATAACTAGTATTTTAATGGTGCCTTTTTTTAGATTTCTGGTGCTAAAATGAATTATTTCATCTTGGATACATCTCATAAATCACTTGCACTGCAGAAATTAAATAATGTATTGTTACTCTTCGACTTTGTGAATGTCTAAATTCGCCGATTCTCTTAGGTGGGATCAAAATGCGTGCACCAATTAGGGATTTGAGGACTTACATTTTCCCATAAAGCGAACTAGGACGGTATATGGACAAAGTAATCCGTTAAAACTTATGTGTCGTGAGATGAATGCCGTGCTAGACCTGCTAGACTTCGACTTGTTCACCTCAGCTTTTAAACAACGTCCCCCGAATGCGTCGGTAATCTGTGTTGAGTTAGGTTAATACATAGGTATTTACTACGTCTTTGTTTAGATCTATATGATCATATGACAATTTAACTATCAAAAAAAGTAACATTAACGAAACTTGATTGTATGAACTAACTGATATTGTCATGCGTTAATTTGCAAACTTGCGGGTTCTTGGAAAGAACTGTACTTTGTTCTTCCTCATACCCACTTTACCCGCCGTTGCGGAGTTTACAATGCTTTACTATTTGAAGCATTGCACGATAGCCAATCCTACATTTAATAATACAAACATATAACCATAATTCTTCTGTAAAAATAACTGCGCCTTTTCCACGAGGCGATGAACTATATATTTCAGATGCTTTCAACCGTTTGAATAAGTATTTCCTTGGAAAACTTAGTTCTAGAAGGATACGGATTCCATTTACGTTGTTCTTATAATACTTTGATTTGTACAAAAATGCGTTCAATTCGGATCGTAAAATCATACGTGACACACTTACCGGTGGCGTTCGACCATCATCCGTGTAGCCACAGTTACAGCCTTCGTCACAACATATTCGAACGAGCTCGTGTTCACCGCAGGTGCATGGTTCCTCGTCTTCCTCATCGTACGGACAATCCTCCCGTATCAGTATGATATAATCCGCTTCGAAGAATTCATTGCGCGTTTCATCGAACACCACGCGATTTTTACGCACCGGTGGTGGCCGATTCGGTTTCTTCAGTAGCCCCCGAAGGGTCCCGGTCGCCGTTTCACGCATCGCGTCTCCGCCCGTGCCAAATGCTTCCGCTTCACTACGGTACAGCGGGATCGCCTCGATCACGCACCCACAACCGTCAAAGCTACGCCCCGCCCCCGTGCGTGCTTTCGGCGGTGGTGGTGGAGGTGGTATATCACGATCCTCACTCTCACCCGTATTGACACTACCACTACTAGCACTACCACCTTTGACGCTGGCCGTACACTTGTGCTTCCCCAACTTTACCACAGCACCACTCGATCCTGTGCTATCGTCGTCAGGGATTCTGACTGACACTGGCAATACTGCAGAACCCGCTTCCCCGCTTGTACCCACGGCACGTTTATCAGCCCCACTGCACTGCACTTGCCCTAACACTGTAGCACGGAATCTCGAAGTCGAATAGATTGCACTTTGCTTATCACCAACCGACTCTACTCTTACCCCTTTCGGTGGCGGTGGTGGCGGTGGAGGCACTGCAGGAGGAGGACCCACTGGTAGTGAACGGGCTCCACGCAGTACCACCAATAAATCGTTAGCTGCCGCCTGCTCTTGCTGCTCCTCTAGCTCCTCCTCGAGCTCATCGTAGCAGTACTTAATCCGATACACTTCCGGTTCATAGTCCTGCAGATGGCGCGTGTCGAACTCGCAGTTCGTATGCGGATCGGCCGCTAGAAGCTTTTCTAGCTGCACAAACTCGTCTCCCTCAACCGTGTCGCCAGTGTCGCCGGCCAGATAGTTGCGATGATTGTTGTTGAGAATGTCCTCGCTAACAGCACCGAGAACAATGTGGTCCGTTGTGTCTGCCACGTCCTCCTCGTCTTCCTCTTCTTCGTCGTCGTCGTCGTCGTTATCTTCTTCCTCGGTCGATCCACCCACAACTATTGTCTCCACCACCTCGAGCGGATCTGCAATTCGTGCCTTACCGCCAGGAAATATTTTACAGATTTCTTCCGACTCAGCACCGCTGCTCTCCGGCGTGTCGGTGTTTCGTCGTAATTCCTCGACGGCTCGTGGCTGTCGCTGGTACCGTGGATGGTTTTGATCTCCGAGTGGTGCGGTTTCCAATGTGATACAACGTGCAGCGCTAGCTGTGTCTGCTCTACTGCATGTCTCTACGATATACTCGCTCGTATTTTGCTGATGTACCACTGGTGAAAGTAACGAGGGCAACGAGACAGCCTTCGACAATCCGTTCTCCTCTGCGCGACTGGTATTATTCTTATCTTGCCCTTCGCCCTCGTCAACAATTTCCCCTTCTTCGTCTTTGTTGGTTGGTTCTTGGCTGACGGTTCTTTGTCTACTCTGTCGTGCGAGATCAAGGCAGGACAGTGAAAGCAACGAGGACGCCGAAAGTGACAGTAACGATGAGGACAGGGGTGGCAGAATCGGTCTAGTCCAGGATGCTCTCGCCGTTCGGCTGAGAAATGATGGCGTTGGTTGCAGCGTGGATTGACCAGTCCGATTATTATTATGGCTTTTTCTGTTACTCAGCAGATAACTCTCCGTATCATCCTCGTCTCTAGTCGCATCCTGCTGTAAACAACTGAGCGAGGATGTTTTCCTAGACGCTAGTAGCGCACTGCTGTCACGACCAATTCTGGCAGGCTTTCGTTCACTTCTTTCGGATGCTGGGGAAGCTGCCGATGCTGCTACAGCTCCAAAGCCCCGTGATGATGACGATGATGATCCCAATGACGACGTCGACGCTGACGACAATAATCCTCTCCGGCTGTGTTGGTGTGTTGGTGAACGCAAGAGCGTCACGTTCGCATCGCTACCACCGTGACCTCTCGTATCATCTGCCGCGGACGGACGCAACGATGGAGAGCCTGCTGCGAATGTGTTGGTGTTGGCATAGTCCGTCGACGACGAACGAGTGTCAGGATGGCCTGCGCACACCAGCAACGAGGGCAGCGATCCCCCAACCGAGCGGGGAGCTTCACCGTACCTTCGCGTACCTCCCGCTACGGGACCAGCAGAGTCCTGCGAAAGTGACTCGCGGAAAAGCTTCTTAGTGTAGGCAAATCCGCGAAAACGCTCCTCTAGACGCTTCAGGCGCTGGCTCGCCTCGAAACACTCCAGCCCACCACTGGGAAATTCTATTTCCTCACCCCGTTCGCTATCACCTTTGTCGTCCTGCGCAGGGTATTCCTCGAGTGACACGGAAACTTTGCAAGAACTCTTGCCTCTCGATTCACCCTGCCCGAGCTCACTAACACTCGTACCTTCAGCGTCTTCCTGCTCTGCAGCCTTCGATGGGAGGATAATGCCGTGGTCTGGGGTTTCTTGGGGACGGATTTCACTGCCAATAAAATTCTCAACCAATGGTCCCGTTTGTGAACTTTGGTGCTGATCCTTTCGCTCGACAGGACCTTTCACAACACTCACACTATTCGTTTCGTTGTCCACACGTTGTTGCTGACACGAATATCTTATATCGTCACCCGTTTTATTATCGACGTCATCGTCAATAATAATAATACCACTGTCCGCACTGGATGGGTTACTACGGTGACTTGTGCGCGACTGGACACCCCCCGTTCGGGTAGCCTCGGATGCGACGGAACCACTCCCGTCCGAATCGTCCCCCCCAAGCTCCTGTGTGTTGGTTGCACTGTCCCTAAGCACTCGCGAATTTTCACTGCAGTGACAGAAGTTATTTGTTCCCCCAAAGGAAAACGGAACCTGCTGCTGCTGTTGCTGGTTATGAACACAGATGTGCGCACTGAGCGTTACCTCCACTAGCAGCGATGGAGATGCTGGGTTGTGCTGAGGGCAGGAAGGACACTCCCTCCCTCCCGAATGATAACTTCGATGATTTGCACAGGGACAATGCTCGACTTCTTCTACGGTTGGTGGTGAGCACGTACCGTAATAATTTTCACTCTCACTATCTGACGATAAAGGACCTACGGTTCGCGTGAGTCCCTTTGCTGACACCTGTGTCGATTTTTCTTCACACTCCGTTGGACAGGTTTGCACCGTACGAGCGACGGCACTATTTGGGGCCAGCTGTCGCTGCTGCCCTAGGCCTTTGAACCGTCGCTTCCCTTCCTCGTCCTCACCGCTAGGACCAACAGCCTTCGGTAAGCTGCTGGCACTGACGTACTCTAATCCTCGCAACAGACTACCGTGCACGCCAGTCGCTTCTCTTGCTGGTCGCTGATGTTGTTCTTCGCTACCAACATCGACGTAACACCGTTCGTCGATTCTCTCGCGCTCATCAGCGATATTCCACCGCTGCGAAGGAGCAGAAACCCTCTCGTCCGATTTCGCACACAGTCGATGGTTGGATGGTGTCACTTCCCGTTGAACACCCTGCCCACGAAAATCGTGCTCATGATGCGCCTGCAAATCACGTCCATCGATGCAACAAACCTCAATGTCACTACTAGCGTGCTGGAGCCGTTCATCGATCGGTATGGAAGAAAGCTTCACATTGCTTAACGTTACTACACCACGCTCATCACAACTACTACCATCATCGCCAGTCCCAAGCACAACGGCTGCTTCGGTCTGTCCTTTGACACTCAGTCCTCCGTCGTGAGGGTCGTGTTTCACCAGGCTTCCCTGGTGTTGGTGATTCCTTTGCCGTTCGCCGTTGATCGATTCGGTTCTGGCGCATGCGTTCGCTCGGCAAACATCCGCCCCGTACCCTCCGGACACACCCGTCGGCTGGAAAGTGCACGCGAGAGATTCGTCGATTCTCTGTATCTTGACTGCTCCACCATCGGAATTTGCTGGCACGACTGCTGGGCAGATGGCGACGGTAGACTGCTCCTCATGATGACGCTCATGGCGACGACCATGATGATGATGCCGCTGACGATGACGATGACTCTCACTCTCGGCGTGTAATGGAGAGGAGCATGCGCGCTGAACCATTTCCGTTTCCAGCCATGTCTCGCTCTCCGATGCTCCATACACGTCCACCATCTCTCGTATCTGTTGGGGGCTCCATCTTCCAGCAGCTTCGCTGTCAACGTGACCACTCTCAGCAGCACACTGTTTGCCATTGACGTTTACCCCATCCATTCCCGTCGTACCCTTCACCGCGCGAAAAACACTGTCATCTGTTTGCCTAGTCTCTGTTGATATTTCATTACGGAGCTGGCATGGTGAATGGTGCTTTGGAGTTACCTTCCTTCCGCTGCTGGTAGGATCGCTTTCATCGACCGATACCCTCTGCTCGCAAACTCTCTTGGTATCGATGTCTAGTACCTCTCCATTAATCCGCAATGTTTCTTCTTCCTCCTCGTCGGAGAACTCGCTATCTGGCAGATCTGGCTCACCATGAGGATGCTTCACGATATCTGACTCGTTATCGCTGTCGTAATGCCGAAATGGATCGTCGTCCAACAAAAATGTCACCTTTTTCACTCGACCACTTCCAGGGGTTTTCACAGCAAGAGACGCAGCTTCCGTCCGATTAACTACTTTCACTAGCGGTTCTTTCACCAGCGATTCGTTTGGTGTTTTTGTTACCTCTTCCTGATCACTGCTGAAATCGATCAAATCGATCAAATCGTTATCGCCTTCACTGTCTTTCTGACCATCAATCTCTTCATCGTTATCGACGACCTCATTTACTGCCGAGTTGCTTTGTGCTTGTCTATTAATCTTCAACTCTTTTACACCGTCGCTTAATAATTCGTTGCCCTCTGCACAAAGACCACTGGTCGATAACGATTTTTCGCATTTATTACTCATCAAATCATCATGCTGCAGTGCAGGTAGGGTCAGTGCGGTAGACGGTGTTTCAAAAATATCCTTATGCCATTGCTCTAAGGTACTTGATTTTATCTGAGCTGGTTGTGACAATGATGCCACAGTGGTCACGCTGCTTGTAATTACTTCCGGAGGTTTGCGAAGGCTTCGCTTCACTGCAACTCCCACAATGACTGGTGGTTGCTTGAGTTTGGATAGCTTTGGGTGGATAAAATCGACACCTCCAGTTGTACGCAACATGGACGATTCCTCCTTCCAACCATCGACCTGTGTCGTTTCTAATGTACATTCGTCCATCATAAAATCATCCAATTCGCCAACGCTTGTAACAGGAGGTATGCTGGGAGACAATGTGGTTCCAAGACGACCGTGAATCGGGCTTCCGAAAGGATCTTGCATTGCTTTCCGGTGTGGTGGCGCATAATCCGGTTCTGTGTTGATGGTAGGTCCGGCACCCGCTGACGATTGTAGCAACAGCGTTTTGATCGTTTCCATCGTGTGACAATGCAATTCCTCGCTACATCCCGGTTGCCGACTTTTGCTTTGAAGTAACGGGTGTCTTCTTTGGTATTCAATTACACCACAACTGAGCGGTTATCTGAAATGATAGTTAACGGGTAAAAGGAGGCATGAGAAGTATGAAACAAATAATATTACAGATATTCCATCGCAATCGTTGGAAATGAGCTAATAGCTTTTTCTCGCATCTCTTTTCTAATGCTGAGTTCTAAACCAATATAATCTTACAGACACAAGAACAGCATTATAAAATGAAAAGTTTTTGTTGAGGTTACTCATTGCTTCCATACCGCCCCAAGGACGAACATGTGATGAGTTTCACCGAAAAAATGTGCTCGTTAACAGCAACTTTTTCAATTGTAAAATGAGATAACGAGGTGAGTTACACGAAGCTTGTTATGGAGTAATTTGCTAGCAAAACAGTTTTTATTAAATAAATTATAATGACAAACAATAATAAAAAACAGTTTTTAATAAGCAACCAAACTTATGACTTCTATGTTCGTCGTATCTCGTTTTTATTTATATTTTTATATTTCTCGCAATATCAGTTTACAACCAACATTACAAAATTTACAACAATTTTATTTTATAATCAAAACACTTTATACACCCGCAAATGCCACTGCAATAAATTGACTGTTAAAACAACTATGTGTATGTACAAACGTTATAAATGTTATAAATGTTCAATGTTCAAGAATTGCTTAGGTGTATTTCCAAACAAAAATCAATATACAGTGGATGCTCGCTAACTGGGTGCTTTTAAATTGAGGTTCGCTGACCGGGCTGTACAAAAAAACCGTTCGAAAAAAGGCTGCGTTAATATTGTCACAGTTGAATGGCATCCATTGAATGGCATCAGTTGAATGCCCTAAATCTTATGCTCCACGGGTTGAATTGGACGTTCTGATCTTGACCTAGCTCGCTCACCGCATCTAGGTGTGGTTTTATCGCATTTTTCTCTGACGGCAAGTTGCACTGCACCATATCCAAGAAGAAACGCAACTTTACAGAAAAAAAAATGGACACAAGAAACATTGCTACTGCTACGCTACCCTGTAACCATGACCCTTATGGTTCATCGTAACATACCCTACTAATCTTGTCGCCTTGCAGCTGTTTGTACGGTATAGAACAAAGAATATCGCAACGTGATTCAAAGCCCCAAATTGTAGCTCCACCCAAACAGTCTGATGGAACACACTACTAAGAAAAGTATGAAATCCTTGAACCAAATGCGACACAAGCTCACATCTTAAGCTCCGGTACAATCGCGAGGACTCTGACTTTGAAAGATCTAATGAAATTTTACACCTTGCTGCGAACCATGCTATGGCTTTCACATCTTTTCCTTTCATGCATCCTAGCATCGATAAGAGATTTAGCTGCAACACGGGACCAATGACCGTAAGTTCAACCCAGTCATCATCATTTTAACGCCATCCCAACGAACTCAATCCTCAGAGACGAGGTCAATCCTCCGTGTGCCAGAAAACAATGCACAATTGGTAAATCCTTGACCCAGGACGAAATGGTACGTGTCGCTCGATACGCCTTCGACTGGGACAGCGCAATGGGAGCAAAAGTTCGTCAAACTGCACCGAAAGAGCAACGGAGGGATTTTTTTTTTCACATTACGCTGCTGTGCATTTGGAGATTTTAGAAGCTGATATGAATGTGTGCTTTGATTTTCTTGTGACAACGAATTTTTATTAAATTAGTTTGAGCTCCATAATGCTTTTTGTGTAAAAGGAAACGATCTCTTTTAATATAATGCAGAAAACGTGGAATGTGTGAGGAGAGAAACAAAGTAACACCAATCACAACCAACGGTAAAACAAGACAAATGTTAATTGGTATAACCTAATTTAAATGACAAAAAAAAACTATGAAAAAGCTATGCTGATTCGGCTTGTTGACGTGTCGAAAATCATGTTGGATCGGTTAAACACTATTGGGTATCAGACGAATTCTTCGATTGTAGTCGAAATACATCTCGTATGGGCCAAATTATGCTACATACATCGCAAAGTGACTTGGTAAAGACTCTTTCCATTGGGACAAAACCTTAATCATAATTCACATGATAATGTAATTTAGACAGAATTTGAGCACATTGCAATACACTGTTTTAGATTCATTTCAACAACAAGCTTGTTATTTTTCGTTGTTCATCTATTCCTTCAGCACAACCGATGCAATGTGAAGTGCCGAAAAATGCGCACCTTCCTGGGATGCCCTCGACCTTGGTATCGAAAATGAGTTTGCCGCGAACTTTGGCAACTTTACCCCACAGCAAAACACGGGTACTTTCAAAGTTACCAATACCACACCCACCTGCACCATTGCGCGTCTCCCCATTACCCTTAACCTAATTTCATAGCCTATCAAAGCGCTATCTGGAACCATTAACTGTTCAAGTTCTTCACGATGCTTAATTTTCTCCCCATCCTGCCCCGAAGGGCTATATGCTCACCGTGATAATGATAATCTTCCAGTCAAGAGGTTAATTTTCGCATCACAATTCTTGCACACCAGCGGCAGATGTAGAAGGCATTCTCCACACAAATCCCTGCAAAAATAGGCAAACTCCAAGGATGAAACTCTGTCGCAGCTTATTGGTAGACCTGAGTAGTCTAAACAAACTCCAGCAAACCTCTGCGAATAAAGCTTTTGTGCCTCTCGGTGACTCGCCCAATGAAATCGTTCCAATGCGAGGACCATGCCGGGGCTTGAATGGGCTCGTTTAATTAAAAATTTAAATTGCACCCCCAACGTACGCGGGCTGCGTGTATTCAAATTAACTTTTTGCCAATCAACACAATCCGACACTGTCGCTTACGTTTGGGATTGCAAAATCGTTTGTACGAAAAATACTTTAGGCCAAATTTTACGAACCAACGGCATTAGTAAACTAGTAAGAGGAGTATGTCTACGCAGAATATGATGAGGCGAATTGGTATTACAACTACGATAGTGAGACATCCAACAAGAAAAGCAAATGTGAGCAAAAGGTTAGGGAGCAAAAAAATATATATACCTAAAAAGGGAAACTTCGATTAACTCATATTTTTCAAATCACTCATTCATTCATATGAATATTGCTAAATGTGGAGCTAGATGCACTTCGTTATATAAGAAAAGTTTTTATAGAATTCCCAAGCTCTCGCTTCCCGGTTTCAATTAGACTCTCTCTTTTCACTGTGGTGTTCATTTTTTTTAGACGTTTCTCTCCTTAATTTTTCCTACCCTTCCTACTCACTCCATATCTCTATCTCTTTTTGTCTCTATCTCTCTACCTCCCGTTGTCTCTTTCTGTCTCCTTCTGACTCTATCTCACTGCTGTACGTTTTTACTTTAATTAATAGTGATCAGAATGACAATTTTTTTTTAAATTGTTTAAAAACTTGCATGAAAACATGTTAGAGAAATGGTGTATCGAGTCACGATATTAGCTTCTGAAGCAAATCCTATCTCTCACCCACGCATCGTCAAGGACACGACTCTGCTCTTCCCACACCTTATACGCCACAAAACTCTATCTTGTGTAAAATCATAACCCTCCAACACCTTGTGCTGTTTCTGAACCTGAAGGAAACTTACATGCCCAAGAAGGTCCCAGTGCTATTTGCCGCAAAAGACTGCTCTGGTTTAAAGTTGGGTCGTAAGAATCCATTTCACCCTGTGATACAATGATTCTATTCAAATTAATTTGCATAAAGTTTTATTCCCTCCCCTCGCACCTACTCCGCAACTTCGTGGTTAGTAATTGATGGTTACTTTTATCGTTTTGCAGGGACCCGAGCCATCCGTGTTTGAAGGAAAGGATGCATTAAATTGCTTTCCTTTTCAAACGAGCTCGTGTTTTAAATATTCGAAAACATGTCGTACTAATGTTTTATTTATATACTTCAAGTGTATCAGCTGGCTCAGGGCGTCTTGGGCAAAAGGAAATTAAGAGATCATTTTTGTAATCGTCCCCTTGACCTAGGAATTGTCTAAAACTTATTCGATTTGAAAAAAAAAGCTCAGAAAACGAAACGTTTTTTAACACACTTACGAAAATAAGGTTATTCATACAAACTCCAAATATAATGAATACTATATTTACTAAGTATACAAGTAAATAAGAAAAAAACATTACCATACCATAATCACAAAGAAAACCAAAACCGGAATCCAAGGTCAAACCGCTAAACACAACAAAACAACAATGTTAAATTGTATATCATATAAAATCCCTAAATGAACGATTTTTCTTTCGTTACGCATTCAAAAAAGAAAAAGTTTAACAAACAGTCATTAAAAAATAAATATTCAACTTTGTTGTGCTGCCTTTTTCGAATACTTTTCAGGCAGAAAACCATTCCGTGTTTAAGTAACAAACAGAACTCATCAGTGATCCAACAAAAACAGACACACACACACATACACACAAATCCAAAAGAAAATCATCCAGCAGACGAAAAGTTCACCACTTCATCCCATAAGACGTGGAATTCGTACAGATTTGAAAAGCCTCCAAAGTCAACCCCCATTTCCGTGCCTACCCATCCAGCTTGGCCTGCTGTTCTCTGAGCATATGGATCATTACCACAGCATAGATCATCACTGATGATAAACTGCTTACATAAAAATCTCCCGCACAGCCAATAATAACAAATAAATAACGACCCACCAACCTATCTTCCGACCGAATCCGACGCCTCGATCGTACGTTTGTGCCATGCTTCACGTTCCATGTTTACGATGAATGTTTTAAATTCTACTCCACGTTTCCCATCGATCGAGATGTTTCCCATCTCGACTTCCAACAGTTGGTTACCCGATTGAAGCGAACCACACACTCTTCCTTAACATCAACACTCGGTTGGAGCTTATCTTTGTCTTTCAGGGTAGCCCGAGAATCACCATTGAATGTGCATTAATTCTTTTGTGTGCAGTTTTGTGGCTGTTTCGTTTTCACTTGTTTAGATCGGAGTTTTTTTTT
>KB689190.1:0-13703 GCA_000349165.1 Anopheles christyi
CCGACTACGTGAAAGCTGTGTACCAGTAAGTTGGCAGGGTCAGCTCCACTACGGGGAAGGCAATGTGTGTTTGTTGGTAATGGCTGTATGGTATGCGTGTTCTCCCTCTCTCTCTCTCTCCCGTTTCCCAACACAGAATTGGAAGTATCGTCCAGAACCGGCAGCAAAAGATTTGGCTACAACCAGATTTCATTTTCAAGCTCACGCAGGACTACAAGAACCATCAGAAGTGTCTAGGCATTCTGCACGAATTTTCCAACCGCGTCATCCACGAGCGGAAGGAGGAGATCCGCCGTCAGAAGCAGCAGCTCAATGACAAGAACAACAACAACAACGCAGACGACTTGCTGTCGCAGGAAGAGCTGGGACGCAAGAAGCGACTCGCCTTTTTGGATCTGCTGATCGAAGCATCACAGGACGGTACCGTCCTGTCGCATGAGGACATCCGCGAGGAGGTAGACACGTTCATGTTCGAGGGCCACGACACGACGTCCGCGGCAATCTCGTGGATACTGCTGCTGCTCGGCACCGAGCCTGCCATCCAGGACCGGATCGTCGAGGAGATCGATCAGATTATGGGAGGCGATCGGGAGCGCTTCCCAACCATGCAGGAGCTGAACGAGATGAAGTACCTGGAGGCATGCATCAAGGAAGGTTTGCGGCTGTACCCGAGCGTCCCACTGATTGCCCGCCGGCTTACCGAGGACGTCGATATCGATGGGTACGTGCTGCCGGCCGGTACGACCGCCATGATCGTGGTGTACCAGCTGCACCGCAACCCGGACGTGTTTCCCAATCCGGACAAATTCAATCCGGACCACTTCCTGCCGGAGAATTGCCGCGGTCGGCATCCGTACGCGTACATTCCGTTCAGTGCGGGACCGCGCAACTGTATTGGCCAGAAGTTTGCCGTGCTGGAGGAGAAGTCCATCATTTCCGCTGTGCTGCGCAACTACCGGGTGGAAGCGATCGATCGGCGGGAAAACCTGACACTGCTCGGCGAGCTGATCCTGCGTCCGAAGAACGGGCTACGTATTCGGATTTCGCGACGGACATGAGCATCACACAATCCTTACAGTTTTGCGGCATGGAGCGATATGACAATTATAAATATTACTCTTAGTTCAATATCAGGGGAAGCGCGTGATTTTGCGCTGTTTTTTTTTTGTTTTTTGTTTTGTGGTGCTGAACCTAGCTGTCAGCATTCTGCGTTCAATTATGAATAAATAAATCTCGTTTATTCATAACTTGAAACCCTTCTGCCCGTATGTCGTCACTCGAAAAGAGATTCTGTTTTATTTTGGGTGTTTGTTTTTGGTGTAGCGTGTGAATCTTTCTTTGATTAAGGTTTTTAAAACGCAACACACACGTGTACCCCGCCTATCTATGCTTCATATGCATTTATGAGAAGCGATATTGGGAAGAAAAACAAAACCATGTTTGAAAACAATTATACCGTTTAACGCTTACCGAGACAGTGCGTTTGCAATGCAGTCCCAACGAAACGCAAGAGCCAAAGCATTCATAAGAAAACCATTGGCAGAATTATACAAACCTTATCATAATCTAAACGTTCAAGGTAGCAGTGTATTATGTAATGGAAACTACAATAAGTTAAGCAGATAATAAAATTATAATACAAACAAAATGACATACATTGTAGACCTTCTAGTGCATATCGATAAATTGTATTAAGAAACGTTACATACTTGGTACAATTATTATTACGTCTAGCACTTACTTAACAGTAGGCCCCGACAGTTACGCCAACTTGTCGTGTACTTTATTCTGCGCTGCGATTGCTAGAGTATGTGAAGCATGAAATTTGGCTATTTCATTTTGTTTCTTATTGGAAGCGTCTTGCGACGAACTTTTGCGACCACTCCCTGACGCTCTCCTCCTATTTCTATTATAGATTATGTTTCGAACGTATTCTCCGCTCCAAAAAAAACACAGGGCAGAAAGCGGGAAAAAGGATTTGGTGTCTTTCCTTCCTATACATTCTTTTTTTCAATGCCTTCCTACATGATACCTCTCGCTTTATAGTTAGATTGCCTTAATTCACTAGAAAAAATAAAATCAAAAAACAAATGCTTACACGGGGCACATTGCTGGGTAGCTCAATTTGCTACCATGCAAAAAGAAAATTAAAAATAAATGCTTTAATAATCAAAACGAACTAAACGTACAGCCGTGCACTTGCTACTCAGAATAAAACTCTGCGCGTAATGTTTCATCGAGTGTTCCTGGAAATTTGCTTGTAAATTCGATGCACATATTTTTGTTTGTATAATTATAATATAATGGGGTGCTTCGTATATAAATATTACCCATACACGATACGTATAAACAATTGCAAATAATCTAGCGTCGTAATGCGTCCGCATGTTCGGGTACACGCCAAACGAGCAAAAATAATTAAATATTGTTTTGAAAAAAAAGCAACCAAGCTCAGTTGACTGTTTCCGGTAGCAAACGGAATGGAAGAAGATGTATCTTCTTCCACTGTGATGCTTACCGTTTGCACAATTTCAGCTACATAATGCATGATTTAACCCAATATAAACTGGTACAATGGTGAGTATCGACCAATTGTACCGTATATAGGGCAACAAGAAAAAAAACGGATATTACGATCAACACATTATGAGCATTGCGCTTTTACTGCGTTCGAAGTTTGTTCGGATCGTGGTAGTGTGAGGGCGCCACGCTCGGATGGGGCGGTGGCGGGAAGCATCGTACGTGCTCCACATTCGAGCCCTCAATATCGTTGCTCTTTAGATATTTGTTCAACACGGCAAAGATCTGGGAATTTAGCACCTGGAAGCGACGGATGCGATCGACCATGCGCTTCAGATTCTGTTGAGGGAGGGAAGAGGATAGAAAAGGGATAAAGATATATAATTAGATTAAGGTTCGCAATTCTACTACGTTCGCGGGAGATACTTACGATTCCCTTTACCGTATCGTCCTTGCCGTCCACACGCTGCACACGCAAGATGTGGTAGCAGAAATCGAGTGCCTCAAACTTGCGCTGCTGATTGAGCAGCACGATAATGGTGCAACCGGCCCAGTGAAGTCCTTCGCCAAACAGTTCCCTGCACAATTAGGTCAAAAGTTATTACCTACCATCCATTGACTAGCATACGGACACATCGTGGCCAGAATACTCACTCAACCATGTATTCCGTGCCAGCCACTGGAATACAGTAGACGAACTGTAACGCCGACCACAGACGATGAAATTCGGAACATTCGTCAATGTTCATCACACCATTGATCGGTAGCGGACCCATCCAGATCGGATCGTCCAGAAATGATTTTACCCGTCCTAGGATCACTTCAAAAATGCTTAACCCACAGCACAGACGCTCACGTGTCAGCAGATCACCTTCACGAGCAATCATAGCTTGCTGCAAAATGAAAAAATGAAAAAGATTATTAAAAATCAGAAATCTCAACCGCATAACGGTAAGAGCGCCTACCTTTGCCGTGCCAAGTTTTTCCACGTTTGGCACGATCTGAAGCGATGCATACTTCGCCTCCAGCCGCTTCTGCTTACTTTCCGGCTTTTCCCCATCCTTGCAGAACGGTCGGGGCAGAATGTTCTGGAACGGTGCGGCATGCAGCAGATCGCACACCTCCTCCTGCGACAGGGCCTGCTCGATCAGCAGACAGAACAGCAGCGAGTTGCCCATCTCCCGGAACGATTGGAACAACTCCGTTTTCGCGTCCGGATACTGCACAATGTCGACCAGATGGGCCTGATAGTAGCTCAGCACACCGGGCGACCCATAGTCACAGAGCGGCAGCTTGCAGCACTTCGGCATCGCGGACATGAGCGTCTTGGTGAACTGGAGCAAATTCCCTTGCACCAGCGGCTTCACGATATCCTTCAGAATGATCTCCATCACAACCGCAATGCCCTGGTAGCCAAGCAAGCGACAGATCGCATGAAAGTGGGGCGCACCGACGAACCCATTGTACTGGCTGTACTGCGTCGAGTAGGCCGCATTCAGTGGCTTCGAGCCCCACAGATAGTAGTGCGACATGACCGGAGCCTTTTCGCGCGTGATCGGCCCCGAGAAAGCAATCTGCAGTTTGTTGCGCACGAACCGATTCGTCGCCGCGTTGTAGCAATAGTTGGCGAGAAAGTCGTAATTCAGCTCGACAAACACGTGCAGCGTGATGCGACCGTACGGTGCTAGCACGTTGTGATTTGCCTCCTTCAGCATCGCATCAAAGTCATCCAGCGCGAGCCACTTCGACAGCAGCTTGTGGCAGAGCTTGTTGACCGAGAGGAGTGCCTCCAGCTCGACCACACCGGTGATGTCGCTCGCCTCGAACCGACAGATCGCCAGCTCGAGACTCTTCTGCATGTCGGCGTTGATGCGTTGCGTGATCAGCTTGTTCAGATCGATGGAACGCCCAAGCAGCTGCACGTGCCGTTGTTTCAGCAGCGTTTCGTACCGGTTGTTGCGCGGGTAGGACTGAAAATTAAACCCAAGCACTTCACACTCGACGCGGAACCGCTTGTCAAGATAGATGCTGCCGGCCAGCTGCTTGTAGTGGGCAAACACCTGCTCGCTCAGCTTGTAAACGAACTGATCGAAGCAAAGGTTTACCTCGGCTTCCACCTCGTCGTAGAGGAATTGCTTGCGGAAGATGGTGAGCGCGTACAGGGCAGAATCGTTGTACAGATCGAGCGGGTACAGAACGTACTCCATCATCGACGGTTCCTTCGTGCGTAGTATGTGGTCGGTTAAGATCCAGGGCATCGACATTTCGATCGGAAACTGGATGCGCTTTTCCATCGTAATAAGATCGCTACACTCTTCGTTGTGCTGGTGGCGAACAGTACATTTCTGGAATGATAACCAACACAAAACAGAGTCAGAATTGTAGTGTACATAAAACATATGTTGGCTTGTCCAGAGGCATTGATACACTTACGTTTACTTTTCTGCCCATCGTCATTTCGAGGTAGAACTCCCGGTACCACAGCTGCGACAGATCGCAACACTTTTGTAGTGTTTCGCTGAAGCTCAGCAAGTACGTCCAGTAGAATGATGCCTTGTGGAATGCGTCAATCTGCGACAGGCAGGACCCGTCAATGTCCTTCCTCAACGTACGCTTTCCGCCCGACTTGTCCGCTATCAACGATTCCAGCATCGTGCGCACCATGTACAGCTGAGTGGACGACGGTCCCACGTTCAGCCGCGGCACATTGATCCCGAACCCACTGTCCGGATCCTTCTTTCCCTTCAGGGCCGGATCCTGCGACGGTTCCGTGCCCTTCTGCCAGTCCGCACACGTTTCCCGCACGGACATAACGATCGACCGTATTAGATCCTTCTTGTTCTTGACTGCCTTCCGAAGCGGTTCGCGCAACACCAGCTGCACAAAGTCCTGCAGCTCCGCGTAAATGCTGCGACGGATCGCCTCGCACAGTACCGTCTCGATCCGTGCCATCAGCACCTGCAGGCCTTTAATCATCGCAATCACCTCGATCAGTGCAAACTTCTCGTCCTCTGTGTAGTTGTACCGGGTCGCCCGCTCGTACTCTTCCGCCTCGGCCGGACACTCCTTGTTCTGGTGGTGATCGGTCGGGTGCAGCAGCTTCCACGAGTACAGCTCGGTCACAACCGACGTCCATTCGGACAGGAGCTGCAGCCCGCGCAGCGCCAGATCGGCTGTCGATTTGTTCTCCGCATCGGTTGCATTGTCCTTGTACGTCGTCGTCACCTCGTTGCTGTACCGAGACAGCTCCGAAATATACTTCACGTGATCCTCTCGGATCGTCGGCAGATGCACCATCAGGTCCGCCTGCGGACTGATCGCGGTCGAGCTCGACAGCGGCCACTTGCTTGGATCGAAATGTTTGCTACGCTTGATGTAGTTGAACGGAGCAATCTGCATGTCACCGAACAGTGGCACCACCTCCAGGTTCTTGAAGATACGGTCGATCCTATCGAGCCGCAGCTTTTTCTTCTGATCGAGCTTGTTAATGTTGCAGATTTCCGAGTCCATCAGAAACAGCCCGAAACCCATCACCTTCACCAGCATGTGCTTCTCTTCCGGTGTCATGTACATTTTGGAATCGTACATGTGCACGCAGATGTTTACCACCTCGGACAGTAGATCCTCGTACCCGATGATCTTTTCCAGCGTGTCCTTCACGGTGTCACGGATTTTGTTCTGTGTCGCGAGAAACATGGACAGGTTCTGGGACTCCTGCAAGCTGTGCGAATCCGTCATGACCTTGAGGAACTGTGCCGCTCGACGGTACGTACTATAATCGTTCTTTACGCTCGACTTCATGTTTTTCAGCTCGTCCAGCACGGCAAACATGTTGATGAATTTGCCGAGTGTCAGCAGGTATGCTTCCGACACGAAATCTTTCCGCTTTTCTGCATGGCATAGCCGTTTCACCTCACCAGAAAATGCCTCTATCGCTTTCCGCTAAAAGAGAATTATGTTTTAAACATTTACAATAATCATTTTCATAGCAATAAGGAATAGCCTGGCCGTTCTATTTGAATTTAAAAAAAAAACACATTTTCATGTTCATTTTAATCGAAATTCATTCCTTAGTGTGTAGCAATACTAATGTATACGCTAGTTCATCAAAAATCCTGTATCCTTGATTAATGATCACATGTGATTTGATTATAGAACATAATTAGACCAATGTATTTTTTTACATCAAATAAAACTGATCGACTTCCATGTAAAAAAAAAAACAAAACAAAGCATATTGTAACAAATTGTTCCATCGTTTAAGACTTGATTTGATTTGATTGTCTGAATTATAGGGTTGCTGCTGATTGCTGTGCCTTTTGATTGTTGAATTTCAGCTGTGTGATATCCCTATCGAATGCTTACTTGAAAGTACATGAAGTTAAGCAGTTTGTTCACTTCCGGGCTGAGCACCTCGACCGTTTTCTCGTAGATTTCCACTCGGTTCGGTTGCTCGTTCGACTTCGGTTGCGGTATGGCACGCGAGCAGCAGCGCCAGGTATAGAGCATAACCGCATGCTTCTGTCCCTCATCGAGCAGTTGGTTCTGGTAGGTGAATAAAAAAAATGCAGAGAAGGAAGTCAGAAAGTTCGTTAGTCTACACGTGTTGTCCTAACAAGTGAAATCGCTTCACTGCCCTGCGGGAGCGAGGCTGCGTGGCATACCGAGCACATAATGTTTATGCTCTTTCATGCACATCCCAATCCGGTATCTAGGGCAATAGTTGTGTGCGAGTGTGCACACATGTATGTAACTGTGTTTGTGTGCATTTGAAATAGAGGAAGAGGAGGAGGGGGAAGGGTTTTAAATACTGACCAGATTCGCATGGGTGGTCGCCTCCTCGATATATTTAGCGATCCCAGTCACGAAACCATTCCGATCCTCGAAGTTGGTATCGAAGTTAGCCTGATACACGACGGAGCAGGGCTGGGCCTCGATGCACGGCTGCTCGTCGGGCAGGGGTAGCTCGTCCAATACCTCCACATTGGATAGGGCGTCCGCGAGCGTTATCTTCTCCTGGGCCATCGCGGTCGAGGTGATGCTGGAAAATGTACACAGTAATACAACCAACGGAAACGATTCGTTTACTTTAATAACTGGCACCTCTGTTTGCTTTCATTCGTAATGCGCATCCGGCAAGCGTGTTGAATCAAGCCAGCCAACTCAACTACACTGATAGCAGCATTCCGGACGCAATCATTAATCGGAATTACAGGATAACAAATGTAACCTGTAACTCACTGCAATATGCATTTATGATGCTTACCGTTTATAAAAAGACTAAGATGACTAATGTTTTGGCTGATGATGACGATGATGATGATGATGATGGTGTTGAGTATTGATTGGTGGTGAAGCTACAGCAGACAACGAGTTTAAAATGAAAACGCACACATTTACACACTATGCACTTAAAACTAATATTATCTTTAGACGCTAGATGCACTTTTTAAGAAAGGATTTGGGTTTTCCTTTCTTTTTACTGCAATGTCCAATAAAACACTCCCTTCTCAGCTTTTTCCCACTGTACACAATCACTCTGCGTGCAAGAGTGTGTGTGAATGTTTTCCTTTTTGTGCGTGCCCTTTGGAAACGTCGTCTACACCAAACCAAGCATTTTACGCTAATCGTGTTCCCGGTGAGCGTGTAGTGGTGGTGTGCTGAAACCGACGTCAACGCCTCAGAACAGGTGTAGGACAGACAGCCGACAGTAACTCATTGAAACGTGCTATGAAAAGAGGTGTGTCATTTTGTCTTCGCTTGTTTTTTTTTTATACAAAAACCAAAAAGCAAGCATATCATTATAGCTAGTGTATTTCAAAATCATTTTTAATTGTTACCTTTTTTTGCAGCACACAGATATTCCTTCCCAAACAGATGTAAACCATGTTTGGGTCAAAAGTTTGTTAAACAAAACTGTGAAGCGTTTCTATACAAACCGATAATCAGTTAGTTAAGGGCAGTTTAACGGAAAGTTAGCCGTCGTTATTTTACCCATTCGCAATGTTTTGTTGTATCTTATTCCTCCTCTTATTATTTGTCATGGTTTGTGCCCGAATTTTAAACAAAATCACACGGATTTTATTCGTTATTGAATGCATATCGTATTTGTTGATGAACCATTACTCAACCTTTCATTTTTAACATTTATTGAAGGAAATAATACATGAGAAAACATCGCTTGTTTTGCTCGCTGATATAAATATTGAAAACTGCTCGAATGGATTAATTACAGAACACTGTCTGGATGGGTGCTGTAATGTTGTAGATATGTCGACTATTGTCGAGCTAAAATCCAACATGGCGAATGCTTTGTTTTGATCACGTTGTTTACCAACCTTGTTGTTTGGATGTTTAGGTGGAGAGTTGCAAGCAAACCGCTAATTCTCATCACGAAATAGAAACAAAGCATATCAATAAAAACATCCAGTTAATGTTGCAGTACGAATAAATACATGTTTTAAGTACACTGCACAAGTCGTGTGGAGCCGTGCAATTTTATCATGATGAATGGTGTATAGAGATCAATTGAAAGCTGTCGGAATAGTGTTGATTCCTGCCCGACCATCCTATTGTTGGCTACAATGGATAACGAACCGGTTTGCTGCGATCTCTGCTTACTGTGCCAGTTGAACAGTAGCGATCGACACATGGTAGCAGAGCGGATAGACACCAACCAAGGCACAGTTGCAGAAGTTATCTGCAAACATTTCTGGCTTTCGGTACGCTTCTTTTCTAGTTAATGTTTTGGTTTCTAGCTCATGCTTCATCCATTATTTTAGGCAACCTCATGCACGGATCGCTACATCTGCACTACATGCTGGAACTTGACATACTCGTTTCATAAATTTTACCAGCAAATTGAACGGTTGCATTTTGTACTTAATCCGGCTTCGGTTAAGCAGGAGCCGCCAAACACAACTCAAGCAGAAGCACAATTGGAAACAACGTCTTCGGAACAGCTCATATGGTTGGATGAAGGCAGCGCACTGATAACGAATGTGAATGAAGTTTATGTAAAGGAAAACATTCCAGAAAGCGACGATGAACCTATACCCAATGAACAGGACGATGAGTCAGACGACGACTCAAACATACCCTTAGCAGCGCTCAAGCAAGCAGCCAAAACTTCCCTCACCAAAACGATCCTTCCCCCGCATGACGACACACCCTCGAAGGGAGCTTTTTCATTCCCCGGAGTTGGTTTGTCGCTGTGTCGAATCAATGGTGGAATTCTTGAGCTGTGCTGCCATGATTGCTATCGGAAGCCGAGTAGACGGGGCGCTTCGGATGGGAGCGAAGAAAATGCACGTTTTACCTTTGCCGCGTTGCTCAAACACTACCGGAAGGTACACGGCAAAGCTGGTTATGCGGTGTGCTGCAATCGAAAGTACACGCGACGAAGATCGCTCAAGATGCACCTGCTATCGCACGGCCGGAAGGCAGCGTACCGGTGCATCCCTTGCGGGATAAAGTTCCGGAAGCAGGACTCGTTGGACGAACACAACCTACTGATTCACACGTCGGAGGAGGAGAAACGGTACCGGTGTGACAAGTGCGAAAAAGCTTTCGCAACGGAACATCTGCTCAACTCGCACAGCACGTGGCATGAAAATGTGGCTAAAAAGAATATCTGCTGCAGTGTGTGCAACATATTGTAAGTTTATGCCTGATGTGCATTAGCAAACTATCGTATTTTCGAATCGTAATGATTTTTGTTCCCTCCTTCTCCAGATTAAGTTCCCTTTAAAGGTGCCAAACAAACTGATTCAATGTCCGTTCCGTGCAAATTCTTGGGGTTTCTTCGCTGCATCAATTTTTTTTAAAATACAGTTTGTAATAACCGTGGTTACCAACCTTTTTTTTGTTGCCCTTGCTCTCCTGTTCGTAATTACCTTCAAACACTTTTCTCGTTTAACTTCTTGTAGAGGTTTCTAGTACAATAAGCTATTGTAAAAAATCATCTCGAATTTTTAGTCTTTTTTTTTTTTGAACACATTGATACAACAACCATTATTCAAATTCTTGTGAAAACTTTACGTACACATGTTTTAAAAATAAAATAAAATGTATATACAAGAGCTGATTGTTCTGTTTTTGTTTCTTCTTTCAGCTTTGCCAGCCAACCGTCTCTGGAAAAGCATCGCGCACTGCACCATCTTGCAACGAAGAGCAAGGAATTGAATATATCTGCCACCGAAAAAAGGATTCCAGAGCCTGGCGAAGAAAAACTAGTTGCCTCACAGTATCGTACTCGCATTTCGGCAACGGAAATCAGCGAACAGGAGGAGCTGATCAAGCGCCACTGTCTGCTGCACTGTAACCGGTGCGACTTCTTCGGGGAAAGCTTCACGCAGCTCAAGCAGCACGCGATCCAGGCACACGATTTGCGCAGCTGCGATGTCGTGTGCTGCGAGCGCACGTACAGCAAGCGGCAATCGCTCTACGAGCACTGTCTGGTGCACGAGAATCCGGACTGCTTCCGCTGCGAGGTATGCGGCAAAAGCTACTCCAGCAGCCGGAGCTTACAGAATCACAAATGGCGCATACACACGCCCGCTTCCGAACGACCGTTCCGCTGCGATGTCTGCGGTGATACGTTTGTGAAGGATTATCTGCTCAAGCAGCATCTGGTGCATCATCTGGCCAAGCACAAAAAGCTAAACTACTGCCAGGAATGTGAGCGTTCGTTCACGACCGCGACAGTGCTCAAGTGTCACCAGCAAACGTATCACGGCGGAGGCTTCAACTTGATCTGTGATATCTGTGCGAAGGGATTCAACAGTCGAGCGTTGTTCGAAAACCACCGTCTAACACACTCGGTCGAAGGAAAATCTCAGCTAAAGCAACAGTGTGAGCATTGTAAAAAATGGTACGTGTCATACTTCATAGAATTGAATGACTGAGAAAAACATCTAACTTTAATATCCTTTAACCCGCTTTCGTAGGTTGCGTAATAAAAAATCCTACCAGCAGCATCGCATACGCTGCCATGCGAACAACGGTCCGGTGACGTGTAAGTTCTGCGGCAAGGAGTCGGTCAATGCGAGCGCCCTCAAGTCGCACGTGCATCTGCACCATGCGGCCCGGCCCCAGTTCCCGTGCACGTTTTGCGAGAAACGCTTCAAGACGGCACTGCGCCTGCGGGAGCACGAGGCAACACATACCGGCACGATACTGTACCGGTGTCCCTGGTGTCCGCGCACGTTTGCCTGCGGCTCGAACATGTACAAACATAAAAAGGCGGGTCATCCGCTCGAGTGGGCCGCCTCTGTGAAGAAACGGTTCGGCGAGCGATAAGTGCAGTCTGTGTATCGTAAAATTTGAGTAGCAGCAATGCACAACCCGTTCGCGCTAGGATTGAGGGCAAGCTATTGATTCTAGATTGATTCTAGAAAATCTTAACATTAGACAGAGATCTGTTACACTTCGGCGTAGTAAAGCTGAAGAAAGTTTTTTTTAATTTTGTTAATTTGCAATTCTCAATTCAACAAACACGCTTTAAAATTAAAAAGAAAAACAAAATAATTGTTTTCTTCTGTTGACTCGATTAAATTCGAATTTTTTGGTGTTCTGTAAAATAATATCATAGTTGATCGATAAACAAAAGAATGGATAAATTGAATTTTATGTGGGTTACTTTTTAGTACTTATGATATTCAAATCAAATGCGAACAAATATGCAAATAAAACAAACTAATGAAATCCATCAACATTATTTCTGTGATCCATTATACGGAAGTCTCATACAATTGTTGATAACCGCTTAAAAGGTTTTCCTCGTTTCGACAAAGCAATCGTTATCTAATTTATTTATAAATTTATATTTAATAAAAGGCATGATCAAACTCATTCTAGAATTATAATATAAAAATGCCCAATATAACATATGTGAACAAACAGTTTTTCCCCTTCTGGAGCTTTATTCCTATTATTTAGGAGTTCTCTGTTCCTATTATTTTAGGCCAGCAATGTAACACAAAGAAAGCCATTTCTTAAACCAGCTCCAGATCATTCACTTTCCGTAGGTAACATTCTCCCCATATATAAACAGCGCAATAGAGTAAAAAATCGTGTGCTCTACACGAAAAACTACGCAAAAATACAAACCGTGGCTCATTATTAGCCCCATAGCAAGATAATTGGCCCTGTATTTTGGTCCAGATGAGATTCGATACACTATGGTCATGTATTATCCAGCGTGACGGTTTTTTCGTCTCCAAAACAGACGATATCTTTTCATTCGTGCAAAGCGGTCAGCTTTTATTGTTCAGCATACCACATTTACGCGTGTATAGCATCCACTTTTTCCTTGAATTTGATCATGAAAAGGGAGAAAGGTTTTGCACACAGCATTAGAAGTAAAATGTATTTGAAAAAAGTAAGTTGGAGCGAATTAAAAAAATATATCATAAATAGTGTTACATTCGCGTGGAATTAACGGAGGACGGAAGAAATCCTGCAGAAAAAGTGTTAACTATAAATACAATGACGAGTACACAATAACGAGTTCACACTTTTAACGAATCTACCACTTTTCCCCCAAAAACACCATTTGCACGCTCTTTGTGTTGACTGCACGGTTGTTCAAACAGAGATTGATCGAACGAACTAAGATGAGTACGAGCAGTTTGAAATACAGGAAATTGTGTGAATTTGTCACAAAACCATTTACTTATTACAAAACATCGCGAAAGTTATTGTTATCGAAGTAACACGAGCAAAACAATAAAAAACGATGTGGTGGTGTTTTTTTTGCTCTAAATGTTTTTAAGAAGAAAATAAAATTAAAATCAACAACTAGTATCTCAGTTCGCAATACTGAATCAACTACACCGCACGCGTTCACTTAAATGAATCAAATTGCCCAAGTCTACTGCATAGGCCAAAAAACGCAAAAAAGAAGAAGACTGTTAGCTTTTGGGAAGATTGTTTTTTTAATATTTATTATTGTCATTTGTGATTTTATTATAATAAACAAGTTCTTCTTCTTCTTTGGTGGCCAAGAATAAACAAGTTAAACAATGTTAATATAATGTTGGGGGTAATGTTAGTGTCATTAAACAAAGGTGTTTACGTAGGTGCCCTTCTGTAAAGGAAGAGTGTAGGAAATACTATTTTGTCTAGCAAAAATTAAACAACACAAGTGCAAGCAACCTGTCAAACAAATTCGAATTTATTTT
>KB689201.1:0-35861 GCA_000349165.1 Anopheles christyi
TCTCTAGTGGTATGGCGTGAGGAAAAGCGTGCGAAACAGCATACCACTGGTGAAGAGTTGCTGGAAACTGGTTCAAATTTTCCCGTGAGCTTTTCCGACTTCATTCTCACTTGTCTGAGACAGAGAGAGAGAGAGAGAGAGAGAGAGAGAGTGCGCACAGCGGGAGTGTTCTATTGATTCAGCTCGTGTAAGTCAGCTGTGTGAGGTAGTTTCGTGAGGATGAGGATCTCGTGAGTTGTGCCATGTTTATCGAAGAACCTCACTGTTCTAAAGTGACATGCAAGCACGCAACTAAGCCGTAAGAACACATCCAACACATGTGTTTGATCGCCTAAAAACAAATCGTCAAAATGTTGGGATTAAAAAACAGTTATAAAATTATTATGGCCATGTTGCAAAATAAAATAATTAATTGATTACTTACTTATAATCATAATACGCTCGTAAACCAATAATTACAATGTCTTGTACAACACGTTTTGCCTCTTATCAAGTATGTACTGTTATGTGTTATAATTTAGATTAGATAGCACATTTAAACTTCCTTATCAAAATACATCTAAAAATAGCTGCACTAATAGTGATCGGTATTATGGGACAGCATACTAATTGCATATTTATAACAGTATTGTGGTCGTCTCGTATTTTATAGCATCATATTTGCATACCTTCAATCATCAAGCTGATTATAAAACAATTTGTCATTCAAAAAATTTACCTTTCATCAATTATAACCTTCCTCCCAACCTGTCAAACGGAGAAAGAAAAAATCTGACCAAATTTTAGCACAAATTATTCATCACGAATCAGTTTCGTGCGGCCACGTTTACGTACTACTTTCTTTTTTTTTATCTTCTTAGTCCCTCTAATATCCCTAAGCCGGCCTATTGTTCCACACTCAGTCGAACGCTAGCACAAATAGCGAACGAACCCGTTTGGGGATATTGCGGGGAAAACCACTGCTCTCACTGCTGCTCCTTCACGTCGCTCACATGGTACCCCGAAAACACCCAGAAACGGACCCAATTTCAAAGACAGCAGCATCAGCAGCAGGCGCAGTCCGAATGTTTATATTTAGAAATACGTTTCACATCATGCCCAACGCCAAACTCCGAGACGCCAGATGCACCAAACACAACAAAACGTGGGTGAGAGGGAAAGAGTCAAAGGGAAGGAAGGTGAACGGCCCCGCAGTCGATCACAGGGAGTCTTTGGGAGAGGGAGACACACACACACTTACACACAACACATGAATCTACTTAAACCGACCGTTCTTGTTGTGCGTTCCTGTGTGTGATCCACACACATCTCAATCAAGCGTTTTATGCTGACCCTCCGGTCGAGAACCAAACACACACATACACCAACCGACGGGAGAGATCGATCGATTTTCGCGTCTCGAAAAAGGTGGAAAATTCAATTTCGAACTCACTGTTATGCAACGTGCTAAGAGGGAAGGGGGACGATTTTTGCATGATTCCGTACCGGCGATGTGTGGTGTTGTAAGACCACGGCTGCCTATCCCAGAGCGTGTGGATAAATGAAAATGAAGATTGATTTTTTGCTTTGTTATGTGCAAATCAAAATCCGCACCGACCATGTGTCGCTTGTGGTTGTGTCTCCCGCTTTATGTTCCCTAGCGGAATTGCTAATCAATTTTCATAATTTAACACAGGGATGGTGGAATGTGCTTCGACGTTAATCCCGGCTCGCTAAAAATAACCAAAACGGGAAAGGAACTCTTCACTCTATTTCCTTGTGGTACCAATCAGTATCCTCATCCATGGTACTTGTTTTTCTAACACGCTCAATCCATGCTGCTGCAGCCCCAGACGCCTAATTAGCAAAGGTTTCCGCCATTCGCACTCTTCGGTTGGTTTGTTGTACGGTATTTCGGTAGAAGAGTCGGTTGTTTTTTCCTTTTGTTAAGCAAACAAGACTGAAAAAGGACAATAAACTCGGTTAAAATTCTACACATTTTAGGACTGTGTTTTTGCGCTATTGCAAACATTCCACATGAGCGTGACGACACCATTGGAATAATGTGACCAAATCCACGCGAAAGCTTCCTCGTACAAACATTGCGATAATTTGATGCGACCTTCGGGACATTCTCTATTTCCAACACAGAGCATTAGGCATTGGGGTAACATAAATGTTACACCCCGTTCAGGTGGCCTTCTCGCTAACAAAAACGAAAAAACAAAACATCAAACATTGAAACACGTCTCCGGTTCGTTCTAGCGAGATGATGCACGTACAGGTCTCAGGTGAACGCATTTTAAAAACATTCTCGCCTCAGGCCAAACGACAGCAAACGTATTCTCCCTTCACTAATTGAGGCTACCACCCGGATGTCGTTATGGTTGTAGGAATGAGTCCGTCGGCCGTACCTCGACGCTGCCAAGGGGTGCAGAAAACGGCAAAGCCGCACCGGTCGAGGACAACGACGATGCAGCTAGTCGCTGTTATGTTTACCTGTCACCATTGTGACGAAAGGAGATTTTGTTTCGCTTTCTTTTCCCTCTCGTTCTCTCGCATTCTCGAGCCCGTTCTTATCAGGAGCGTGGTGGCAGTAATAATTGCATCCAGGTCGCCGTTGCTAATACACCATAAATCAACCTCGAGGAGCTTTTCCAAGCGTCCATAAGCAGCACATACACGGGGAAAGCAAGTTAAAGCCTTCAAGGATGTAAACAAACCAACTTCTCTGTGCCCGGCTGCTAATCATCTCCTGCGACCTACGCGATACAAGATCGTGTGCCCGCGGAAATCGAGCACAGTAGGCCGCGGCTAGGGTGGATAAGCTATGTGCATACATTCACATACACATATAGCAAACATTCGCCCTGTCGCAAACATCTCGCACTATTTCCCGTCCGTCTCTTCAAGATTGGACTGCCCACTATTATCACGCGCGGAGTTTGAGGTAATTTGATGACTACCTGGTCGGTTGTAATCGTTCGATAACACACCTCATGCTTTCACACGTATTCTTCACGTCACTGCGAGCGTGTACCTTTTAAGAAAGGAAAAAAAAACCATTCGCATTTCACACTTATGACCCCAACACGCGAAAAAGAAGAACGCCCGGTGCACATACCCACGCACACACGCACGCACCCTCCTATACACACACACACAACTACATAGCTGAATACACAGCTTTCACCTTTGGATCATCGTCCCTACGGAAATTTGCACCTGAGTTTTAAACACCGCTCCAAACCAATAAACCATCGATGGGAAATGTTCTACACCTCGCAATTCGTCCATTACTTTTGAAACCTTAGCCTTAACACACGCAGCTTTCATTTCGCACTACACACCTACACCGGGGAAAAATCAATGATCGCACAAAACCTTGGGAAGCCATGAAACGTGTACGGCAAATCAGAAACTTTTCCAAAAAAGGAATTGCACACACTACTTACCGAACTTAGCACAGTTTCGTTCCAGAAATCCTTAGCTTTAACACGAGGGTTATTGTTTGCAGTTAGTGGACGAACCCATTAACGACGCTGGAATTCGCCCAATCCAAGATCGCCCGTGGAAGCGGATAGCGCGTAGCGGCTCTGGTATATTTTCTTCGAACGTATTGTCATTGAATATTTATCCCGTACAGCCTCGGTCGCAGGTAGCAACGCGCTTGACAGCTGTCATAAAGGCATAACGGTCTAAGCACGCGTTCTTTTCTGGCCAACATTTCTGAAACCAATGCTTTTTGAAAAATGGTTTTCAAATGGCGCGCATACAGTTAGCAAGTTACTTGGTTAATGCTTTCCCAAGGCATCATTGTAAGGATTTCCAAAACGAACCAAGATCATCGCTGTGGCGCGAAACTCTCACCTGGTTTATAACAGTTGTAGAACAGTTTGGTTGTCAATCTATGGCCGAAAATACACGCCGCGAAGCTTCCGCGGTACAGCGACCAAAATCGTACAACTTGTGCTGCCAGTTTTGGCAAAATGTAAACAATAATGCAATGGCATTCGATCGCGTTACCGTGGAATCGCAGAAATACCCAAGGTGGGTATCTCTGCGGAAGCAAGAAGGCGCGATTGTAGGCGCGGGGATTTGACAACCGAACCGTTATACAACTGTTATAAAGCAGGCACGATTTCCGCCGTGAGCCGATACGGGTTGTCACCCGTCGAAGTGTGAATGCAAGGTGAGACTCCTAAACGGAGTCAAAACGACCAAAGCTCTCAGTAAAAACGGATTCATTCGTATTCGTTGTTCTATAGTTTTTAATCTATAGACATCTTATCCAATTTTTTCTAGGAAATGAATTTATGCATCGCTATAACTTCATGTGGATGAACAGAACAGATAGAACGGGAAATTAATGTTCAGGGTAGTGTTACAATGGTTATTATACCCACATATCTGACAGTTCAACCAATATGCATTAGATCGTCGATTATCTGGGATACTCGGGACCGGATGAAAGTCGGTTAATCGATTAACAAGGATAATATTATCTGTAAAACTTTGTATTCCTCCAATGAGGTGGATAAGGTCTTAATTAAATTAGGCAATGTTTGTCACCTAATGTAGAAAGGAAAGTAGAAAATACAAGATGCGGCTCGGCGGTCGAATGAGTAAACGTTGGGGTTTCTGCATAGTTTGGACCTTGATTTCTTTGTAATGTAAATATCGACTGCAATGTGCAATACGCAATGTGCAATGTTGTGTGTGGATGTATGAATGTTTTGATCCCAGATAATCCACCTCTCGGATAACCCGCGAAGAGTTCTCATGCATGCAGTATGATGTATAGGTTTGTCAAATTTTATGCTGTTCCGTTCAAACCAGTTTATTAAAGTATTTTAACAAAATACAACAAACTTTCGATGCTATTATTTGCTTCACTTTGAAGCTCAGAATTATTATGGAAATTTTTACCAACATATCTCGACCAGTGTGCGTTTATTGTAGCGCGAAAGTAGCCCATTTTAATTATAACCTGTTTCGAAAACAAAAAACACACTTTTCAATTTCTAACAGATTTGGATTGTTTTTATGGTGCAAAAAAAAACAGTTCTCAAATGGGTATACGATCAAAACAGCGGCATATTTGGTTTGTATATATATCTATTTGTTTGCCACTACAGTATAAAAAGCAATTTCCATCAATCTTTGGAGGTTATCAAACATAAGGGAAAGTGTTTTTGAACCAAATGTAATCGGTCGAATGTATGCACAACGAGTGTGTTTTTTTTTGTTTTTGAACTTATACAACTAAATTATTATCGTTAAACAGTATTTCTTGTTGCTTCATTAAACTTGATGCACACCGACTGCAATACGTGGAAATATATTGTGAAAGTGCGTTGCTGCTGCTTATTTTCTACACTCACTACTTCATCGTCGAATACAAGAATGTTTGATTATTATGTTTTGTCTGGTAAAGAGCAAATCACATTCAACACAGCGCTTTACAGATAAGGCATTTAACTGTAGTTTAGCTTTGTGTGTGTGTGTGTGGTGCTGTTTTGCTTATTAACAGGTAATCCGGTTCTATTGTTCTTCTGTAGCGCAAACAGGGGAGTTAAACCATTAGGGAGGTTAACCGGCTATCGGTGTTCCCCCATCGGCGTAAGGCAATCATTTCATTGGTATATGGGTGGTTGTTGTACGAGGCAGCAATTTTAGCAGCGATCATAGCGAACATGATCGAGCTGTTTGTGTGACTATTCTTCCAGATCCGGTGCTACAACATGCTAATTGTATATTAATTATAGTTGTAAAAAAAATCATCCAAAATGAAAAGCTTAATATCATCACGTTGAACGAGCATATCGAATGCGCGCGCGGATTGCGAAACGATGAAGCGTGTTCTGTGCACACCGACTAGGACGACAGTGAAAGCGATAAACTCCGATCGCCGCCGAGCAAAAGTATCACCATCCCACACATCATCTTTGCTGCTGACTGATGAATGGATGGATTCTTGCCATCTGGTTTCCTTTTCAGCGGTCTTACTTTCCAAGGTTCAACTTTCCCAGCAGCCCGGCAGCACCGGCGGTGGCCGATTCTTGTGCCTTCGTAGCAACATCGTTCACTTTCTGCAGATAAGAATGGAAATAATCAGTTTCCGTATTGGATGCGACTCGATAAGCTGTCTCCTCCTACCTGCTCCAGCTCGCCACGCTTCTCGTCGGCCACACGGTTCGCCTCCTGTAGCTTCCGGTCGACCTCTTCACTTGCCCGCTTCATACCCTCGTCCACCTTCTGTTCGGCCACCTTCATCTGTTCCTCAACGGCTTGCTCCACGACGACAGCGCTCTGGGCGATGGCATTTTCGGCCGCCTGTTTGGCATGGTCCATCAGTGTTCCGGCCGCCTGTTTGAGGAGGGAATAAAATAAAATGGTATAATTCATGTTACACTATTCTGAAGTGTTGTAAAAGTAGAAACAACATAAAACGAAACACATACCTGCGAGGTCGTCTCAGCGACTGCCGCTGCTTGCTGCTTGGTGGCATCGATTTCTCCTGCCGTCGACGATGCCAACGCTTCCGCATCGGATTTGGTCTTGCTGAACGAGTCCTGCGTTTTCTTCGCCTGCTCCTCAGCCATACTGCTCGCTGCCTGTACCTTCTCGTTCGCTAGATCTTGCGCTTCCTTCTTCTTCTTATCGAACAGCCCTTCGGCCTTGCTGCCGAGGTTCTTCAGAGAGGCTAATTAGTTTTGTATACATGGGAAGGAAAGATTCCATCGATAAGAACAATGTTTGTCAGCACGTTATCGCAACACCAATTCCGCTTGGCTGGATGTCCCCTGATGAGCAGTCGTATTTGAATAATTCCATGTTTACACATTTGTCCATCGATCAGTGTTGTGTGATCGTGATCGTGAGCGACACCGTGTATGTAGAGTGATTTAAAACGTTTCTCTTTGTTTTTGCATCGAATATAGTACCTTTTCAGCTTTTAATCTGATGTGAAGTACGCATACACGGACATACACGAACCATACTAGTCTCCCATCACCCCCTCCCGTAGGGCTGATGTCATCGCAGGAGGCATCCGTTGGTGAGAGACACGCGAGCAACCAAGGTCAGAGCAGCGAGAATATTTAACATTTCTGCTGCGACCACAGCCGGGATCATTCAAACGTATCATAGTGCTTGAGTGTGTGAGTGTTACTTTTTTTTTAGATGGCACAGATGAGATACTATTGTGGGAGGTCTGGGCCAGAGCATGTTCCCTGAGTTTTGACGCGGTTTTGATTGCTACAAAATTATGGAACGTGTGCCAGAGTTTTTTTAAAACTTTGTTCAACCCATCCAACGAAACACGTTCTTAGTGCGTGTGCTCTTTGAAATGCTTTTAAAGCAATGTCTCAGGGCGAGGCCATAAGATCGATAAAGTGACGCGGATCAGCTTTTACAGTTGCGTCCGCGGACTTGTGTTCATATTAATGTATCATTGTTATGTTTGATACATTTTTAATTTACAACAAAAAATAACATCTTTATGTTGCAGTACCACAACGCAAATCATCGGCAAACCGTTTTAAAATCGTTACCGGCGAGTTACCGTAAGCAGCCAAGCCAATACGACCCGCCCGATGATGTCATCCGGTGAAGGCAAAAAAGGAAATCGATCCCCGGCACTACTGCCTGCTTTTTGTGGTTACGTGAGGTAGACGTTTGAAACTCAATTCACGTTTATATTGAAGCTCTTGGAAACTAAATTGGTTTTACTGCATCAAATCGTACCGTCTTCAAAATCAAGCTTTAAGAGGCAAGCGCCTTAACGCCGTTAGATTTTCTTTAGCATTAAAATGTATATTGTTTTTATATATTTTTTTAAAGATCCTCCTTTGTTCATACCACTCATAAGTTGGAAGCTCTCGCTTTCTCTGCACTGCAAAGGCGTAAGCTATATCTCGGAAGTGATTTTCTCGATTCCGCAACCAGAATATTCAAGATGTGCTATTTTTAAACCATCTTCATCGCAAGCGGTTCCTACTTTTCTTCGCGGATTATATTGGATCAACAATCCTACCCAAGCAGGCCCAAGCCCGAGTACGTTTGCTGTATTTACGTTAAAAGTGCACACAGTTGCAAATAGCACGTGGTAATATTGTAGATAAAATTATCGAGCCAGTGCATTGCGCATCGTGTGGAATAAGTAGAGCAACGTCCCCTACCGGGCTGTAACAGGGCTTGGTTGAAACACATTGTACACCGGAAGATGTAACATTTAATCATCCATTTTAAAACACCGTCACCGTGGTGTCCTTTATCGGTCGAACGCGAATGGCAGTAGAGAGGAATGTCGATGTCAACGAGCTTCCTTTCGAGATGGACGATTTAATACCGCGATGTTGGTGACCTCCATCCATCAACAACTACACATCACCAAACAGAAATAAAAATGATGTGTGACACGACTGGTGATTGTTTTAGCCTCAGCTTTTTTTTATAGACCCGATTTTATCTTAATTTGTGAAACGTGCTATTTAGTTGGGTTTGCTCTTGTTACGAAGTTTGTTGTGGGTCATTTCGTTCCATAGCAATTAGTGCATACATAGAGTGAACTGTAGCCATTGCTGAGAAGCCACTTTCAATGTGCAGCATCGCCATGGAAAGAATTTACACCCTCTGCATTAGTATTCAATTGTTCAATTCTAGCAGTACGGTGTAACTGCAGACCTAATGTCTGCAATTTAATGTAACAATTTATCATTCGTCATCGCATTCCAGCGCATTCCAGCTGTGGTGCTGATGCGACGAACCTAACTTTATCGATCGGACTATACAGTTTCTCCTTGATGTTGGTTAGGTCACCCATCATCGGCATAGGATGCAATGCAGATCCCCTGGCCTTTTCCATACATTCACGTTATAGTTCGTAGATTAACGTTAAGAATTTAAAAAAATATACATTTGTTAACACTTACACTTTGCTCCTCCTGCAGCGTCCAGTAAAAGAATGGAATGTTTTTAAATATTGTATTATGCATATGTTGATTATTGTTCCGTTTTTTAAGCTATTTTTTGAATAAAAAATTTCAAAAAACAAATCAAGTAAACAGTAAATAAAAAAAAGCAGAATCGTCTTCCTTGTGTGATAATAGTTCGTAAGAAATCTAAATAAATTAGAGCAAGATTTAATCAAATTATGGCGAGACCTTCAACAATTACTTCATTACAAAGGCCAAAACAGATGGTCGGCTGTCGCCCACTGCCGCCATCATAGAGCTTTGAAAGGGCCACGAAACTACTTGACCCGCTCCGAAGTGTGGGGCAGGCAGGGCAGACATCTTTTCTTATTCCACCCAAACCCCAACCGAAACGTAAATGAAGCGCGCATGATTGGAATTCCGATCGGACGCCTCACTGGCGCATCGTCGCGGAACGAGCGGTGAGGAAAACAGGGGGGGGGGGGGGGGGGGTGGCGAGCAAAACAAAAACATAAAACGAAAACAAAAATACCACACATGAGCGGAAGACGAAACAAAAAAATAACCAATAACAAGCAAGAACCTCCTTCCCAAAATTAAAGTATAATCAAAACCGATTAAAATTCAAATTCTACGGGATATTTAAGTGACTTTTTTGATAATGAAACCTGGTCCAGGCGGTGACCACGCTTTGGACCAAAATGCAAATGCCTGTAGACGAAGCTGAAGAAACATTGAGAATGTTCGTGTGGAACGTGTGAGGACAACTAACATTCGATTGCGGAGGGGATGGATACAAATTGATGCGTAATAGGCAGCTGGATAGTGGTGATGCGGACTGTTCTCATCTCATGCACAACACAAAAAATCATAGCCTACTCCAGAGTAGATCAAAGTACGAACGAACACTGCAAGTTCACTTTCACTTCCTTCGTTTGCGCTACTTACCAGTGATTCCACTGAACATCTTTTGGCTGGTTTTGGTAGCGTTTGCAGGAAAATCAAGTGGAAAATGGTTGGCCTTGAACTGGCGGACGGGCACACGGTACAGTCACACAGCAGCTGCCTGAGTTTACACGCTCTTCTAAAATGCACACGGCTGATGAGGGTTGGGTGCAATCGCACGTCGTCGTTATTCTACCGTAACTGGTTTCGCTTTCCGCGAGAGCAGGGATGCTTCCAAGAAGGGTGGGGGTTTGGGAAGATTGTGGAAATAACACGGGAACAGACGCCGGACGAGACTGGCGTATTACACGTCTTCACTACGCGAGCTATGTCAACGAAATAATGAGCGTTCGATGTTTCTCTTGAAAATGCGCACGAGGTGTGTTGCAGCACACACGCGCGTTCGGAAACGCGCTCTCTCGAATGGTTTGAGATTCATCAGTTCTTCGGTGAGAGGATGGTTGGATGGATTTATATTTTGTTAAAACTCCTAGCAATTATTGCTTTTTAATATTAGTGGAACCATCGAACAAATAGCAAAGTTTTTAGGCAACAAAATTGGATTCAAAGTGTTTTTGAACTGGTATTTTTTTGTGGGTAGCTATAATTTAATTATTATTTTTATTTACTTATATTGGAGTGTAACACAAGTTTTGATTTTTTTTTATTTTACTAAACTAAAATTAAATTTATACAAAACCAAAAACCGAAGACAAACCCAAACATGTTTCATGTTACTGCTAGTCCTCAATAGATGGCGTTAGCTAACATTACCACCAGCAAGCGGAACATATAAATTTTCGCCAAAATCGTATCCCACTTACTTAGTTCGTATAATGTTCGATCATAATCCCAATCAAAACTTCCTGTGTAAAATTAGAGTAAACATGTTACTGAATTAAAATAAAGAAATACTATTTCTATTACGCATTTATTTTGATTCAACGGTTGGTATGTATGAATGGCAAAATCAGGTTTTCTCTCAGTACCGCAATCTGTTTCTCTGCTCTCGCTCTCTCAACTTAGCGATGTTTTTATTCTCTTGCTTGTTTAGGCAATGCTCTGTTACGCAAAGCTGTTTAGCGCAAGATGTGACGATGTTTTATGGAATGCTCTGCGATAAAAATTGTAAATCATTTTCAGGGTTTCCTATTATTTTTACCTTTTTCTAGGATAATTTTCGATCACGATTACGTACATATCAAGATTATGCATAGATAAAATATATTTTAAATTCATAACATTCAATAAACAAGCGATATAAATATTCTTATCCTTTTGCCTTTTAGCACGAAAGAAAGTCATGATAGTAATACAAAAAAAAGTTTCTAACATAAAACTTGATCACGATATAAAAATCATTCTTCCTGTACCCTTTCCCTGTGACTGCGCTTTTACTAATTTTAAATACTCTTTCCGTCAGGTACTCGTTAAACGGGTTGATGCTTTGTCTCCCAAAATGTTGTGTTGTCTCGTTTGGATGCACTTGTAACAGAGTAGAACATAATTATTTCTTCTACGGAGCTCAAATAAACAGAGAGTCCTCCGCTAAGGACCTTAGTGTGTGGCTTGGCAAAAGATTTAATTTCAATGACCACGTGTATCGAAATCCGCAGATATCTACACGGTTACCAGGCTGCTGTACCCAGATGCTGGGCTTGACCGATACCAAGTCCCGTCACTCGAATGCAAAGTCTTCTCACCTTCGAAATTGATGTTGCTTCCCTCCTTCGTTCCATTCCTCTATATGTTCCTCCACATCGTCTTCGAGACAGGCTTTCTATCTTTATCCCCCCCCCCTTTTCCCCGCCATTCGGTTATAGCTGAAAACGATCCTTTCTTGAGAGCTTGAACCTCATTCAACCAAGTTCATGAACTTTTACGTTCCCATATTCCGATTCCACGCTCGCTTGTTTCAAGCAACATAACCACTATCCTCCTTTCCTAATTTAAAGTAACAAAAAATTGTTAAATCCGTGAGGGCAGACAAGAAATTATTAATTCAAGTTATTTAAAAATACCCACAACTATAAGTATCATTGAGAATTAAATCTTTTTTTTAGTTTTGGATGGTCAGCTGTGGTTTCAGCTGCCTTGAAAATATTTCATTATTTTATCACACTTCTCATTTTAATATTTCTGTGCAGGAAGCTTCTAACAATCTTTCACGATACAAGATTTAATCCAAAACTGTTTCGTTTCTGGAAGGTTCTTGAAGTTCCAATACTCTTTAAACACAAAAGTATATGTTTTGCAACAAACTTTTAGAATGTTTCCAACACAGTTATGAACAGTTGACTCCATTCGATATGTTTGAGCAAAATGAAGAGCAAGGCTCGTTTAATTAATATGTTAGATTTTGTTTGAACTGATTCTAATTTTAACTGAACTTGAATGAGACACGTCGAGTATATGTTTCCTTCTTTTTCTCATTAACAGATAAACAACAATTATTAAATCTTTTTTCAAAATTTGTAAATGAAAAACAAAACATGAAATAGACCATTACTAGTTATAGTCATGTTTATCGTATTAGAATTTTCATTCACCTACAAACTGTTTTTCTAAGAAACAGTAATAACAATTAAATGATTTTCGATTTGAATGTACGCCGTAAAGTCACACATTTTCGGGGATGTCAAATCACTTCAATATTTTGCATTTTATCACTCAACCAATTTGTTTTTAATCAAAAGATAAATATATCCTTACTTAACTCCAGCAATATGCCAAACAATGCATTGCTGTACATTACTTCACTTTTGTGAATTCCTTTGGATTAATTCGTTACCCCACATATTCCCAACGTCAACAACAACAACGAATGCGCCTCCACCAGCCGAGTGCGCTTTCAGGCACGTGGTTTAGATGCATCCGTTTTGTTTGTTTTGCTTTTTCCCTTGACTCCATGGCAACGTGTTCTTTGTCGTCGTTTCCTGGTTGCTATAGGCGACGGTTTCTTGACAAACGGTTGCCATATTTACACCTATTCAACAACAAAACATTTGAAGTTTTGTATCAATCTGTACGCATATTGTGCGTGCTGTAAAAAATAAATATAATTTCAAATTTCATGAGTGAAAATTTATTGTAAAACAATGCTTGTTTGTGAGAACGTGTAGTGAAGGATTCGCTGCAGCAGTATGGAATTGAGTTTGTATGGTTCGCAGGTAAGAAAGGGGTTTGTTGAACGATTTCTGAATGTAGATTATTCGTTTACTCCTCAACCACAAGGTAGGTCAGGGTATTCCAATTCGAAAGTGACATTTGACGCGCCCCTTTCTCTCGCTGACAGATTAGCCTGGCAACGCGCGAGAAGACGACCACCACAAACCAATCACGTGAGCGGCCAGGATCCGCTTTGCAGCACCCAATCCGACCTTGCTCGGCGGCCGGAGCACACATAAGGCGGCCACTGTCAGCGGACAGTACGCAGTACCGCTACCGGAAGCGGCCATCTTCTAGCGGAAGTACTGCGGATGCACCACACCAAACAACCTCCCCGTTTCACCAACGTAGTACATCATCATCTAGCCTGTTACTGAAAAGTCTACTTGCCGAACCAATCCCACGCTACTGGGAATCGCGATCGCTTGCACGGTCTGTACCGGCTGTTTCAACACGTGGCCCATCCTTCAGTAGCGCAGAACGTATACGTCAGCACAAGCGATCTCAAACACAAGCGATAAGAGAGTGGTACCCGATCGGTAGTCAACACCAGAACTCGAAAGCGTACAGGAAGTGGTAGTACTACTAAAAAAAGCAAACAAAAAAGTAACATCGATCGTCGTCGAAGCAGACGCGATAGTACCGAGGAGGAAGATCCTGATCGAGACGAAGTAGACAGTTCGATGGACGAAATGGATGACACGCAGGAGTCAAACAATGAGGCTGAACTGGAGGGTATCTGGAGAGGCAAAGCTACCGGTGGAAGTAATCGCGAGGAAAAGAAACGATCACCCCCACTGCCTATGGTCGCGTTGCCTCACAACCGAAAAGCAATCGAAATTTCGTCCTGTAGCGGTATGAAGAAGAACAACAACACATCACCGGAAAAACAGTCCCGTAAGATTGATCTACCCGGGAGGGTTTCATTCAGCTCAAACGAACCGTACGAGGTAGACTACAGTGATTTCGAGGAGAATGAGTTCGGTTGCAGCGCGAAGGAAGCTACATCAAAGCAACCAAGCAAGGCGAAGGAGACAAACAGTAAGAAAACATTCTCCTCCAGTTCGATGTATGACGAGCGACTGTTTCAGGAAGATTCGCTCATGGAGGAAGTCTCTGTGCGGTTTGGTAGTGTAAAGTTTGAAGAAGATATGACGACTAGCTCCGGCTATGAGACGAAATGTGATGAAAATGCAAAGACAAGCTTGGGAAAGAGGGCCCCTGCCCCATCGCCCGTTTGTGATGTGCGAGAATCGAACAAAATCATCGAAGAGTACAAAAAGGAAATAGAGGATCTTAATCGACGCCACGATATGGAGTTGCGTTTGGCCGTGCGGGACGTTGACGATGTATCGGTACCATCGAAACCTTACGATCCGAAGTGTTTTACGCCCTCGGATACACCGGAAGATTTGTTCGCCAACTCAGTATCTACAAAGGGAGTCGAGAGTACCACCGAGGATACGGATGCCGAACTGGAACGTCCTTCGTGCCGAGCTGCTGGGATGTTGGAAAAAAACATCATCAACGAGTACTACGAGTGTATTAATGAAATCATAACTGAGCAGTCCCCGGCAAGAAGGCCTCCGAATCGGCACAACCTACCTGTTCTGGGTCGATCTGTGGACGAAAAGGAGGACACCATCCAGCACAATTTAAATAATGAATGTACGAAAAGTGCACCGAAGGATAAACAGTTCAGCGGATCGGGAGTAACGGCATCCGGTAAGGTGAAAGCTTCAAACGCGGACAAGAACCGGCTGGACGCTAGCACGAATCCAGTGATCAAGAACTACTTCAAGGTAAAGGAACAGAACATTGTGAGTGCAAGTGCGTGCAGTTTGGCGAGTGGCAGTGGAAGTAGCACTACCGGAAGTAAATCGGGAAATTCGAAGAGTTCGCTGTCGTTGAAGAAAAATAGCAAAGAAAAGCCAAAGTCGGCCGACCCACAAAAATCCATTTTGCGCAACACGAAAAAGCAGAACAATAGTGTCGGGACGGGTGGGACGGGCTCGAATGGAAGTGCTGGTTCGGGGAAGTTTTCTGCCGGGTTGTGCCGGGAGGAGAGCAACATATCCGAGTTTCACATGGACAAGGTCGTAAGTTGGATGTCGTGCAACGAGGACACATTTCCCGTGGTTCCCGATGGAACTGCAATGGACGAGGTGGGCGTAGGTAGTGATGAGCAGCAGCGCGGCAAGTGTTCTGTAGGTTCAGGTGGTTCTTCCTTAGCTATGCCGGAATCGACTGATAGATCACCGAGCTATGGTGTTAACTTTGAGACTGTACCTAGAGGGAGATCGGAACTGCCGGAAGAGATCGGCAGTAGCGTTCAATCCAACTATGACGATGAATCGATCGTTAGTGGAAGTGCCAAACAAAAGTCAGGTGAGCTGGTCTGTTACCAATGTGTGCCCACTCTCTAAACTGGCTCCTTTTTTTTCCAATTCAGATTTTCAAGCACTCAAGAATGAAGTCGAGTACCGGTTAAGCAACATATTGGACTGCGACGATTCGCAGGTCAGTTCCGGTTGTGAAGGTGAACCTTCCGATCAACCGGCGAAGGGCAAGGTAAAGGACCTTTTCTCTTACCTCGATCAGGTAGAGCTTAAGTGTGAGAAGAGTGCATTCAAAGGAGCGGCCGGTTCTGCGGGTGTGCTACCCTCAGAGTCGGATCGCTCCGAGTTGGATTTTGCTGCCGAGCCGGACTATATCGAAGCCATACCGAAGTGAGCGTACTATTAGTGCTTATTCTAACGATGATAATTAACATATTTTTACTCTCTATCCGTTAATTGCAGAATGAATGACCTGTTGGAGCTTCCACCTCATCAGCTTGCCCGGCGTGTCATCAAACTATCGCTGCGCGCCAACGAACTGAGCAACGCAATGCAGCTGTCCAAAAATCACATCGCTACTGTAAGGGCGGATAAGGCGAAGGCAATCCGCACGGAAAAGTGTGCCCTTCTGGGGAAGCTGAAGGAGCAGAAGAAACACTACGAAGACATCATCGGCCGGCATCAGGAGTTTATCGATCAGTTGATCAAGGATAAATCGGGCCTGTGCGACAAGGTAACACAGCTAACCCGGCGGCTTGACTCGCAAAACCAAAGCTGGGAGCATCGTCTCAAGACGGAGCTGGAGCGTGCCCGTGACACGGCCCTAGCAGCGGAGAAAATTCGCCGCGAAAAGTGGGTGCGGGAAAATACGAAGAAAATCAAGGAGCTAACCGTGAAGGGATTGGAGCTGGAGATAAACAAGATGACCGCAACGCACCAAAAAGAAGTCGGTGAGTTAAAGCGGCAGCACAAGGACGAGCTGATGTGTGCGCTCGAGGAGCTGAAGCTGCAGTACGAACAGAAAGAGGCAGACGTACGGCAAGGGCTGACGAAGGAACGGGAGACTACGCTAGAGCGCGAACGGCAAGCGTTACTAGAACGCTTCGATCGGCAGGTATCCGAGGAGCGGAATATCTTCGAGCAGCAGCGACAGCATCTGTTAAGTGAGTTCGATCTCGAAAAGGAACGACTGCAGAAGGATGCAGCCCGCAAGGCTCAGTACGCCGAATCGCAGCTGGAAGATCTAAAGCGCGAGAATGCGAAGAATCTCGACTTTGCCCAGAAAGAGTACGTGCAGATGCTGAAGCAAAGGGAAACGAAACATCAGGACGAACTGGAGAAGCTGCAGAAACAGTACGAGTCAGACTTTGCTATCTGGAAGCGGGAGCACGAGCGAAAGTCCAAGGTGGAGCTAGAGCAGCGTGAAAATGAGATTCGGTCACAATGCCGCACGGAACGGGATCAGCAAATCGATCGTATCGTGGCAAAGGTAGACGCCGAGACGGAGAAATATCAACAAGAATTCGATGCCAAAATGAGGTAGGGTTTTTTGTTTCGTGTTACAAAACTCGTATATTTAATATTTTTCTATTTTTTCAGTCGTCTGAAAGAAAAGCATGACGCGGAGCAGAAGGAAGCGGAAGCGTCCGAAGCACTGATGAAACAAAAGTATCAGGATGCACGTGTAAAGCTGGCGGAAGCCGAGGCGACGTTACAGAACATGAAAGCGACTGCCAAACAGACGGATATACAGCTTAATCACGCCAAGAAGCTTTGTGACGATTTGCTACAGGAAAAGGAAACGATGCGCGATGAGGCGCGCCGTGAGGTGCAGAAGGATATGGCGAACATGCAGCGCGAGCGGGAACGGGAAATAGAACGAATCTATTTCAGGTATTGGGGTTATGGTGGAAACTCAATGGAAATTCGCTTGCTGCTTTCTAGTAGTGCCTACAAAATGCTGTTTTTCTTCTTTTAGGGTACAACAAGCAATTGAAAAGAAGGATGCCAGTATAGCCGCACTTCAGAAAGAGATCACCGGTCTCAAGGAACGTTGCTTGAAGCAGGACGCCATCATTCGTCAGCAGCGTATGGATTATTGTACGAAATAGGGTGCACACTGGTCGATCCATGTGGATGAACTGATAAGATCCCATTGCCAGTAGGCCTTGGTGTACGTTTACAATTTGGAATATTTATTTGTTTTATGTGTAGTAACGTTGGACAAAACATAGTACATTTTACATTAACTACTATCGGAAACAAAACCGCTGTTTGTGTCATTTTCTATGCTACAAGTCCCGGGATATTTTTTTTTTGCAATTAATTTATATCGATTTTATAATATTTTAACTATTCTACGTATTCTTCGCATTCACTATCTTCATCTCGCTAATGTCAATTTTAATGTCCTTCAGGTTCGATAGGAAGGGATCGGTTGGACCCGTACTGGAACTGGCACTCGTTTTCGTCACCACAATCACATCGGGATGGTTGTTCGGTGCGTTCGAGAGATCTTTCGCGAAAGAAACGTACGGCTGCTGCGGTTGACCGGTCACGACGGTACGGTTATTATCATCTGCCTGCTGTTCCATCCTCTCCAAGTCGGTCAGAATGCGAAACACCGGCTTGGTCGAATCACTCTTCGAATCCGCTACATCCACATCGAAACCTTGCCGTGAGTTGGATCGTTTGATTGTGAAATTGGGACGTCCGTGTGTGAGCAGCAGCTTTCGCGCTGTCCCACCAGATACCGAACCACTGTCGGCCCACCGATTTAGTGGACTTTTCGGTGGCTCCTTGTTAGCCTTCTCAAACAGTGGAGTACGCTCTTTGGCGGGTGAGGGTGAATGTTGTAGGGCTGCAGTGTTGGTGGGCACCTTTGGTGGTGGCGATACGGCAGCAGCAGCAGTCAGTACGGGGGCCGGTTCGACTAATGCTACCGGCAGCTTGCTGGCTGGTTTCGATGTTTCCAGGATGTCCGTGTGGCTGACAACGCTGCCCGCCTTGGTAAGAGTTCGAATTTGTGAAGGTCTTATCGAAGCGGTACCGCTTCGTACCTGTGGCGAAAGCAGTTCCTTCGGTGTCGTTGGAGACGAATTGGTGGTACTTCCTGCGCCGTTCGAAGTCGTGTCGATGGTAAGTGGTTCGTATTTAGCAGAGTTTCCATTTCTTAATCCAGCATTTGGTGTACCGTTGGAGCGTAAACTATCTCCAAAGCTGCCAATAGACACCTTTACGGTGCTCGTGTAAGTAGCAGGGATTGCTCCTGTCGAAGTTTTAGGTGTGGCCTTCGATACAGACACCCCATTTGCTCTGGGAAGTGTGTTTGAGTACGTATTACCGTTTGAAACTTTAACAGGATCTTGCTTCGGCTGGAAGTTGCTAATTTTGAAGGCCATTCCGTTCGTTATAGTGCCGCCACCCGGGGGAACGTTTCCATTGGCGATCTTTACAGGACTAGGCGAGGCCGCATTAATACGGAGTCCAGGAGTAACCTTTGGCGGTGAAACCGCTTGACTAGCACCAGCCTTAGCTGTTAATAGAGAACCTTGTGGACTTGCCGCGGTAGAAGATCCGTTTGAGATCACTTTGCCCGCCGGAATAGGTGTTGGGCTTTTTTGCTCTTTTGTTTCACTGTTCACTGCTTTAACGGTGTTGCCATTAACTGAAGTGACATTCGTTTTTATGGCCGGCGTGGATGCTGTTGCTGTAGAAATATTCCGTGACGGTGAATTAATTTGAAATACTGTTGTGGTTCCGTTTTGATTAGGCAACTGCGATGCCGACACCTTTCGCAATGTGGATGTACCGTTGACGAGCGGCTGTACTGTCGGTGTTGATGGTACTGAGGCAGGTTTTTTCTGAGCGCTCAGTACCGGGCTAGGTTGTTGCACAGGAGCGACTCCACGCTCCTTATCGACCAGATCAACGATCATTTTTAGTGGATTGTCAACCTTGGGTGTGTCGGGTGTTGGAGATGGACCGTTCAGCTTCAGCTGCACCTCATTGCGCGTATGTTCGATCGATCGCTCGATATCCTCATTCTTCCGACAGTCACCTTCCTCGAGATCTTGTTTCTTGATCTTTCGCTTTAGCGTATTGCGCAGCTCAGCCTGTAGCGCATCCTTCATCTCGTCTAAGGAGGAAGATTTGTCGTAGGCTACGGATGACGCCGGTTCTTCACTCTCATCCAGCACACCCTAAAACAATAGTAAAAGTGGGTAAATTTATTGTTGAAATATTTGTTTTCAAAGAATTTTAGTAAAGATTTTGTTTCATAAAAGATAATGTATTGTTTGTAAGGAGGAACTGATCCTAAACCTAACTAGGGCACTGAGCAGGGGGATGAGAGCTAAGGGAACTGATACCGATTCTCTCTTAGACCTTTAACTGATACCGATCTTGTCCTGGTCCTGAAACTGATCCTATCGCTTTCCTGGAACTGTTCCTTGATCTTGCCTGGTTCTAGACCTGCTATGAAAAATATCCAAGTTCAAGAATTTTGTCCAAACCCTATACTGAACCATGAAGCAAATTTCTCCAAAGAAACTGTTCTTTGGAATACTCCGATTGTGGAACGGGGTTTAAACAAACATTGGTTCACAAGGTGATGTGGAACCATTTCAGATACAATTCTGAATGAAATTCATGGCTAATGTAGAGAGCAAGGCAGAATTTCGGCGTGAGAATAATAGCGGAAAAAGGGTTGTTCTTTTTAAAGAAAATTTGGAACTGGTCGTAAGAAATTAGAATAAAACATTTGCAGCATTGATATAATCAATGTGGCTTCTGGTGGGGGTTTTTTTTAAACTGGAGTGTTTTTTCAGCACACTTAGCCAGCATCAACTTTACCACACAACTGTATAGTCCAGGAGTCGCCAAACTTTTCAATATACATGACTAATACAATGACGTGTTTGAGAAACATCCTGGCGTATCCTTTAGCGAATGAGTGAACGTTATAAAGTTTGGATTAGAAAAACCCGACAATGTGTTTTTTTTAATGGAAGTTTAACAGTCTTCGTGGCACATAGTTTTAAGACCCCGTGAACACAAAAGATCCCAGAAAATGGACTTTTAGTAAACGGTGTGTTTTTTTTTTTTTTCATTCAAAATAATTACTTAATGTAACCGAATTATTCTTTATGGAATGAGTTTTTTTTTTTAAACACAACCTTCATGTTGCCTCATTGCTAGATAGCGGCAAACGAGTAATTTCATTGAAAAAAGTATGACTTCATGCTCTGCTATTTCTCCTCCGCTCGTTAGAACTGGAAAACAAACTTACACCCTAAATAACACGTTCTAGGTCAGCACATAAAAACGCGTCGTTTGTCATCAATAGCCATCGGCAGGAACACACCAAGTGCCATGTGTACTAAATTACTCAAGCTGTGCAAACGAATGCGCTTACAGCAGCTGCATTGGCGTAACGAGCGATACAACACAAGCTGCACAAGCCACTCGTTTAGCAAGACGTTGAAGTACCAGTAAAATTGTAGATGATTCACCTCCACTCGATTACTAACAACTTTAAAAAAAATTTGAACATTTTTATTCCCATTGAGGAAACAGTACTAAAAAAACAAACAAAATGTACGTTGAACTGCCAACGCAAAAGCTTTCCCGAATTCTACGCTCCTATACATGCTCCGTGCGGTGCACGTTGGATCACACATGTGTGTGTGTGTGTGTGTGCTGAATGGTATTTTATCAGTCCATTTCTATCGGTTTTATCTTCAAGGTGACAATGTTCGATTTCTGCCCTTTAGTAATTGAAGATGATTTGTCGGCTACGCCACTCAACAACTTCACACGCACACACAAAAGACTTGCGCGAGTTTGGCGTGCGTCATTGCGGTGCCGCAATAACGGCGCGTAGGATTTGTAGGGTGTTAAGCTATATTTACGGGCTGATTGTGCTTAAAGTTGCGAATAATCGATCATTATTGCAAAAAAAAAAGGTTTTTTTTTAAACAGCCCATACTCTTCCCCTAGCGTACTTGCTCTTGTTCTTTCGGGCGTTTGCGTCTTATGATGTTGTATTATGGTGCAGACCAGTACCATTGTACCACAGCGACGTACCCTTATATCACATAATAAAACTAAAATGCATCAAGCAACAAAGATCGTAACGTGTGTTAAATGGCACGATCATTAAATCAATACTATTTATATTATTCATAACCCCAGGCAAACTTCCGCATTATAAAATGCATCTCCATTACCTCTCAGTCACAAATGGACATTGTGCTCTTGAGGCGACAGCAGACAAGCCAGCATCCCACCCAAACAAAAGGCAACACTTTAGCGAAGGTAAGAAACGATTCCATTACCATCGATTGTGACACGACGGATTAGAAATCTGCGGGAGATGTCCATCGCAAAAACAAAAGAAAAACCGCACCTTACGAAAGCTCGCGGGAGAGCAGATGCAATGATGGGTGTGCTGGATGGCCTTCGGATCACCTCTGCCCATTCATCGCCATTCTTCCGGAACCTGCTTCAAATCGGACCGCTTTCTTTGTTTTGCACGTGCAGTTCCGAGCACCGTTGCGTGTTGTGGCCCATCACAATGTTACATTATGCATGTAATGCAAGCAGTAGCAAAATGAGTTCCCATGATCCTCCCACCAGTGTGGGTGGTTTTTTCCCACGGTAGCCCACCGGTTTTGTGTGTGTGTGTTTGTATTGTTTAGAGGATGGACCGGCGAATGGGAACAAGTTCACAATTTCAAGTGGGAAACTTTCGTTTTCGCCTGCACATTGGATCCACTTCAACACCCTGTAATGCGACTAACAGCGACTCATCTAGCAGACCTATCCGTATCTCGGAGGTACTAAGTGACTTTAATCTCACGACATCTCACGTTGCGCGAATTTCGTTGGAACTATTGCGAGGTGGGGGGTGGGTGGATAATGTTTGCAAATAGACACCCTTCGCAGATCAATTAAATGGGTAGTGTTTAAAAAGTAGCTCAACCACTCGACCACTCAACCTCCTGTGGAACGGAAACAAACCTACAATTTGCTTCATGCGCAACTCGCTTATCGATTTGAAGCTTTTGAATAAACCGCCCCACCGAACGATAAGACAAAATTCCTCACAAAATAGTAATACATGCTAGGGTAAGGCAACGCGTAAGGAATTTGACCGTCATAAAAAGGTAAGACGAGAATGTCTCTTAAACTCATGTTGTTATGTGTGTGCTGCATTTCGCTTGCTTGATCAGCTCGATATTACTGACGCGAAGTTACAGCACGAGACTACAATGCTTTATCGATAAGACCTCAGCACACCTGTTGGAGTATTGTCAATGTAGATTTCCTAAGCTCGTCTTAAAATGTGGACCATTGAAAGGGTTAAGTAGTTTGGCAAATTAACGCTTCTCCTGTCTATTATTAGTATTGCAGAGGATAAACTCTCAGAAGTAATTTTGATGCACATGTTATTAAATAAAATAAATCCCCTCGAATCTACTTCAGTTATAAAAAAAATGTGTCGATACGAGACTAAACATAATTGTATTAAACTAAACATGTCACGGCAATTTAATCGATGAACTGACCTCTTTGGTTTTGCATTGAATTTGCTTTAAAATCGTATCTTTGGAGACACCGGAAAAGTTTATCTTAACCTTGCGTCATCAAGTTTGTTAAATGAATAAAGAAATCAAACGAATTAGATACATTGCAAAAGCTTTGATGAGTGATCATTATTAATGATCTTAAATGTGTTTAATGGGATTCTTGGCCGTACAGACATAAACACACTTCCAGTGCACATCAACCAGAACCAACTAAATAATGCATTCCAAAGACAACAGTGACGAACCCACCACCCGGGTGTGCTTGTGTACACATCGAACTCATCCTAACCAGTTAACCTCAACTCAGAATTACCATCCGACTTCGTTGACGTCAGTTCAAACTGAATGGTAATGAAAAAATAACCTCCCCAAGCCGCTCCAAGGGTCATGGAAGAGGATTTTCTCAGGTCCGGTCGGAACGTGTATTAGCATTTTATCACGATAGCGCATTGTTGCAATAAAAATTGTAAGCGAAGCGTCTGTTTAAACAACAAAACGGGCACACAAGCAGCTAGAGAGCTGCCCTGCAAAGTGGTATCCATCCATCGAGAAATCGGCACGAGTGCTTTTTGGCACCGCTAATGAATTTGCAGAAGTGAAACAAATCATAAAAAAGCAGCCAAAAATCAAGTTTGAAAAAGGAAATCACTGAGCGGTGGGGGTTAGGTTGGTTGGGTGGTTAAAATTTACACCTCAAACAGCACAGCTATATATTTATTATTGTTATTTTATCTCTCCCTCTCCCTGCATTGGAGCTAGTGTCGTTGTTAAAAATGAAAACAACCTTCCCTTCCCTTCGAAAGCGCACACGTGCATTTTGGAGATGGAGATAGAAAACTCCACTCAATTAAACGTGATCGGAGAAAAGGGAGTCCTCACCAAAGTGAAGGGATATGGTAGTTGGGCAACGTGCGAGATGATAACCGTTTACAGCTTCGTTCGAGCTTGTGTCACGTAAACCTCTTGTGCGCCCTAAACGCGTGATTACACCAAGGGGTAGTGAGTTGTAATTACAAGTGATCCTCTAAGGCAGGGCTTGGTACACTTTTTAATAAAAGGGCCAAATTGAAGGTACAAAAAAGGCTACAGCCCAAAGAGACTTTCATTATCTAATAGATTATTTAATCAATAAATGTTTACAAACCAAACATTTTAGTTACTTTTTATCATAAAGCAAAAGCAAAAACATTTAACCATTGGGCACTTTGCTTCAGCAATAATGAAGCCCCTTGGACAGAAATGCAAACGTTATTCACTTTTTTTTTGCTAATAACAAATACTAGTTCATCTTTAAGTGGTTCGATGAAATTATTAATATATTCAACATAGAAGAAAATATCCAAAAACTGTTTTGCACAAACACTGTCGAAAATACATCAACGGTAACTCGACAGTGCACAAAAATGTAAAGTTTTACAAAAACTATAAAAATAAAAACGATACACAAAAGAGCAACAAATTTTAACCAAGCTTTTCGAGGGATTAAAAAACGTAAAAGTAAAATATATGCTTAAAAAAGATACTTAGCTAGGGACTATTCTAGTTGCAAAAAAAAAACCCAGCAAAAAACGAGCTTGGAGATTTGTGTAGGAAAAGGTCTCAATAAAAAGTGGTTACTCTTAATTAAACTCCTTAAGTGTTCATTAAAAAAATCGAATAATAAAAACAGATTCATCAGGGATACGATAAAGCAAAAATTGCAGATGAAGCAATCAATCACTAATTTAATTTTTGGTCAAAACCATGATGATCATTAATCGATGAAGAAGTATGCAAGAAATTGAAAAAAGCATCACAAAAAACCAACTGTTATCTGTTTTCCTATAAAATATGTATTTAATTCAAAGAGATAATTTGATTTTGAAAATTGCAAGCTGCAGAATTTAAGACGTTTTTTACTATTCAATCTGGTTGGCTCCTTCCCGTAGAAAAAAAAAATCATTCACGTTTAATCATTATACACCGTGTGATACATCATTCAAAAAGATCTCATGTTATGTTAGTTTATCATACGCAATGAAGCTCGTGAAGGGAGTTGAATGAAGATCAAATCTTTAAAATTGCAATACAAATTTTCCCGTTCACGTTCTGCTATTATGAATCCGTAATATTCTCGGGAGCCGGATGAATTCAGCCGGCCATTGCCGAACCCTGCTCTAAACTTTCCACTCTATATGCTACGAGAGAGAGGGGGCAGGAGGAATTGGGTTTGGTGGCACATTCAACTTACATTCGCTTGCTTGATGAATGCGGCCGTACTACGATCGTTTGTTTTAGCCGGCTTTAAATTAATTCCGTTACGAATGGCAGCCATCAGCTGGTCGGTATGATCGCCACCATTACTAAGGGGACTTTTCGGTGGTCCCGGCTTGGATGCGGGCGTGTTGGGTGAGGTTGCTGGAGCAATCGGAACCATTGCTCCAGGTGTTGGTGGAGGTGGCGGTGGTGGTGGAGTCATGATCGCTCGACAACTCAACTGTGTCCCACCTATATAAGATCACTCTATCGTACGATCACCTATGCCGCTTGGCACTTGAATTACTACGGTAAGGTCCTGGCCTCCCTTTGTCACTTAGGCTCACTTAAGCTTTCGGAAACGTCCACGTCATACACACACAGAGACAGACACAAGTACACAAACGAGTCCTTAAGCCCCTTTCCAAGGGCAGCAGATATTGTTACACACCCTGTCCGATATTGGTTCGAACGCACAGCACCCCAAAAGGAACGTCGACTCTGGCCTACCTTAACGTGACGACTAACCCGTCCCGTCACTGATTGGATACTAAATGCGACACTGCTACCTGACGTGGTGCGTACTTTCCAGCGCCAATCGATGACAACTGTTACCACCACTACTACCACACTAACAACAGCTAACACTGCCCTGTTGCAGATCAGATTCGCATTAAGATAGGCGCTATCTTATCAGTGTGTGGTTGAGTTCCGATTTTCGATTTCGAAGCGCGCCGTTCTGGTGTTTGGGCGGGGGTGGATCGCTTTATAGCCCCTGTCGCTGCGTATGTTTATCACACTGTGTGTAGTTCGTTGTTGTTTTGTTGCCCCTCACAAACACTCGCCGCTTGTGTTAGCAGCGCGCAGCGTTCGTGGTGTTGTTTTATCTTTTCTCACTGGTGTACAATTTCTAGTGGAGGGAGCAGGGCATGCTTAACATTCCATGTTTTGTATTTTTTGTTTGTTAATGGTCTTATTTACGCTCCAGCCAGTCTTGCAGATCAGTTAAAATGCTCCACTATCACCTTCTCACCGTGTGCGCAGAGAAAATGCGCTCTGGAAATGCCGCACTGGAGAAACGAAATTCCCACCCGAGGCACAACATTTGTTACACAAATTAGCGAAAGCATCGGCCCCAAACTCGCCGGTGGAAATTTAAACCTCGATTTTTTGAGCCACCGAAAACCCAAAGCACAAACACTCACAAAACAAAGATCATTAAATGGTTTTGGTACGCGTCCGAAACCTTCCAAAGACACACAAAAACAACCGGCTCAGCTACACTTTCCTCTGTGTGTGCCACAAACAACACGTGCCTTTTCGACCTGACACGCTGACTGCTGAATCGTTTCTATCTGCGGCTCGGCCCTGTAACCTGTTCGTTCCGTCGCGGATCGGCGCCAAATCTCAAATGCGCGTATAGTTTGAAAGTCTCCTGCCTCGGGAGGACAAGCAAAGCAAACAGCAGCTTCAGTGCAGAGCCACCCCCGGAAGGGTTGTTGTCGACTCATATTTCCTCCCCACTTAAACCATTCCCGTCGAGAGAGGGGTTCGCGTATCTGGTCGGACGGTGATTCATCATCTGTTTTGAATTTAACATCAGTCAACATAATAAAAACCCCTCACAGTTTGTGAGCTGACCGTGAAAATATACGAAAGAGTGGATGAGGTCTGCTTGTTCAAGTGATGGTTAATTTAAACTCTTCCCATCAAAGCGATGCGATCATTTTAACTGCAAATTTTTAAATAAAAGGTCGGTAGTATATTCTGTCAAAATCGAAACATGCTGTGAAGAAGCCCAATTCTCTTAAATGACGTACCCAATTCTCCAAGCATGTGGTAGCAGACGTTCCCTTCGTTTAAACGAGTCATCGATCTTGCGCCAACTTAAAATTCCATAAAATCTATCAATTAACTTATCAATTTAAATTCAATCTATGTACTGTTTGCTACTTCATGCTTCATTTTGCTACACTAACTGTGGCTGACATTGATAGCGCGATACGATAGTGTTTGTGCTATATGAATGGGCCACCACGACCATCACCGGTTTTTGCAAACCTTCCTGACCGCAGCGTGCATGTGGCCACGACCAGTGATGAATATATTACGTTAGAACGCTGAGACAAGGGTAAGGGCAAAAAAAAACCGGCAAAAACAAAAAACAACTTCACAACACCCCCTTCATCAGCAGGCGTCGTACATGAGTCAAAGGCCATTAATCATCAAAGCGATCGTGATCGCGCGGGAACGAACCGTCACCATATAGTAGTGTGGTAGCCTGGAACGATTTTTGTTTGGAATTTGTTCTATGGATCTTGAAGAATGAGCTCTGTTATTCGCCTTCTTTCCATTGAGTATTTTGCGGTCTGCAGCAGAAAAAATGACGTTTTGGCAGAACATGTTCCTGAAGGTTTCTGTAAATAAAATTGCAACATTCAACGAAGCAATTGAATAGTACAACAACGCTAAAGTCTTTCAAGCGAGAGAGTGTGAGTAAACTGTAGAGTAAAGAGGGGCGAAATGACATACAATTATTGATAGAATTAAATCTTTTTACTAGATTTTCTCAATTCCCGACTTGACCGAGCCCCCATACGCAGGACTGACTATACTGCTGTGGTTATAACTAATCAGTCACAGAGAGCCAAGCCTATAAGTGGAAAGGGTAGGCCTTGCCCGGTAACGGTTGTTGTGCCAAACAAGAAGAAAAAGAATAAGTTAAAAAGCTTCAGGGTAAACGACTAAAAACGCTTCAATACGTCATGAGAGTCAGTGTCACCGTTGGTACGCGGAGGGTTAATCGTTGCAAACAGCTGATTAACTTCTTAGTTTAATATAAAATAGCATCATTTTATTTCATAGTATTACAAGTTTCATTTACCCGAAGAGTGTCACTTAGGTTGTAGCGATCCAGGATTTTTTTTTACGGCGAATCACACTCGTTCAATAATAGCTGTATCTACATATATTATGATGGCTGTGTTAAGAAAAGCAATGATTTTTACTGCTTCACTTTTTTGGAAAGCTTTTAACTTTGCGTCCCTCGAAAGGCTGGCCCTGGTGTATATTATACATATCAAGATTGTACCTGTTTTATGTAGTTTTGCTTGAAGTTGGTGGCCTAAGCAACTAGCTTAATTAATGAATAGGATTATTACAGAAAATCATTACATATTTCGTTTTCAAATGACATTGAAATAATCAGTGATATCGCGAGACGCATTCCTGATTCCGCACCCCTTCTAGGGCACAAATCTGTACGTAAGGACCAGGGTTGTATTGCATTCATAGAACATTTGTTTTGGAAAAGGCGCATTTATCCTACTTTGTATTTCTTCCTTATGTGATATTAAAACGAAGAAACAAATATGAAAAAGAAGAAATAACATTTTCGTTGAATAAAACGTGTATTTAGCCCTACCCTACCTTATCCTTAGTTGGCACTTGAACACTCGATAGACTTACGTCGCCCATCTCTTAATTGCAGTTGCTTTAGGAACCAAGGTAAATCGACGCAACGGTACGGTGTCGGCAATCTATTTCCTATTCCTGTACACTTCCTCACGTCTCGTAAATGGCCTCCCGACAAAGGCCTTAACCCCTTGCGATTAAACGCACCGTAAGCGATTAAGCTTGTGTGTTTGTCATTCGAGATGTCTCTACACCGTGGTACTTATGTTCGTTTAAAGAGGGTAGGGAGCTTATCGTTCTTCACGGCGAGCAAATCAGAAGATGGTTAAGAAGTTTATTACAAATGTACAATCTTGCAAAAACCGATAAGAGAATGCATTCACCCACCCCCATGTTGTATGTGCTTATCATGCTGCTGTTTAAAAGTGCACAACGCAGGCTTAAGCCTGCTTTGATCGATCGAGATGTCAAGTGTGAGATGTTCGTTTAAGTCATTTTTCTGTCGGACGCTTAAAGCAGATAATTAGAAGCGAAAAAGCAAAAAACTCGTTGATCTTCAACTCGTGATGTGAATGGAAATGATAGGAATGGTTCTAGATACTCCATATCTGTATGATAATGGTTTTTTCGGGACCATTTTATCATCGAGTTGCATGGTAAATCTGCTAAACTGCTCATTAAGCTTCAAACTGTCGCTTAACAATGAATTTTAATAAACCTCTCCCCTAACACAGTCCAGTTAAAATGACCATTCGCCTCGCATATGACTCACTTAATGAGCGGGGGGCTCTGATTGGGTTTCTTGTCGCGTGCTCACCTGTTTGATGGTTTGATGCCTTTTATCTTGGCATACGTGATGAGGCAACACACCCCTTGCGGGGTTGAAATGTATTGATCCGGACCAAATAACATGCATTTCGAAGTCTTGACTGGACTTGATGAGTCACGATGTTTTTGAGAGAGAGAAAGAAACCAAATCACCTCCAAACAACAACGGTGAAATACATACTTTCATTCCGGTTTTTGATGGCAGATTTGTATCTTCATTCGTCGGTTCATGCCGTGATGGGAAAGGAATGGCAAGGAGGAAGGAAATAACAAAACAAACCCCCTTCAAAAAACAACAAAGAGCAACATTAAACGAACCAGCGGGAGGAACCATAAGTGACCTTCCCATGCGTTGTTGAGGCTTTTTTTTCATGATTTACCTACCATCGTTCACGTACCATGTGTTACTCGGCCGCGGTAATTACTTCAGCGCGAGCAATCAATCCAAACCAAACGCAACAGGTACGCAAGTAAATGTGTAAGTACTTCGCGCAAGAGTACTCCCCTGTGCTGCGTGTATGCGTGTGATCCGAAATTTCGGCAAACCGTATGGGAAACGTGAGATAACTCTTCTCCAGGCTGGAACAGTTTCATCCGTTGCATCCATCATTGCGAATCATACGGCAGGGGGGATTGTACGATAATACAGAGAAAACAGAGGTTGCACTTTTTTCGTTAGGCCCATGTTCCAGTACGTGATTCATATTGCTCGCTAATACCTGCGGTTATTGATAAGATAAGCCCACCCGTTCGATACGCCTTGCTTCCGAGTGTGTGATTCAGCAAAACATTGTTCGATTTTTGGCTATCAGTTTCTTCAACTTGCCCAAACCACAGCCTGCGTTAGGAGAATCTGCGTCCAGTGCCGATCAGTCGTTACCGGAAAAAAGTGTGTGTCGTGAGCTTCTAACCGTACACCGTTACATTCGAAATGGCTTCTTCCTCGGAACAACCAGTATCGATGCCACCACCTCCGCCTCCTTCCGGTTTGGCACCGCCACCACCACCACCCCTAGTCTCGGGTGGACCGGGTGGAGCACCGAAGAATGCCACCGGCAAGGGAACCGTCTGGAAGAAACCGTCCACCGATAGCGTTCCGACGGAAGATGTTAACGATCGACTGCTGGCCGACATTAGGGCCGGTGTGAGCCTGAAGCCGACGAAAACTCGTGATCGCAGTTCGGCTGTCCTGCGCCGGAAAGGCAATTTTAAGTAAGCGTAACTGCTATGTTGTGGAAATTTTGCTGTGGAAATGGCGATCGTGGATCATCCTAGTGGATGTGATGTGGAGTGTGTCCTAAATGGTTTGTGGCTAGAATTGTGGGAAAGAATTATTCGCTTTAAGAACTGTCTTTCTGGAGAAAATAAAGCGAATTTATCTTATTTTTGGCATTAGAGTCGTTACCAGTGCACGGAAGGTCCGTAATTAAACCGATCTTTAGTACATTCGAGATTTGATCTCATGCCGGTCGTCAGTGAACCATTTCCGCATTGACGCAATCTGACTAATTCTTTATGTTTTCTCCAAAAATAAGATTTTAAATTAATTATTAAGAGTATACGTTTCTGCAATAAACATAAAACAATTCTTTATTTTTCAATCATTCGAGGTTATTCGTTTTATTGACTTCAGCAGCTTTGCTACTAGCAATAACCTGTTGGTTTAATGGATAGACGCGTCGACACGTCGAAACTGGATGTAGTTAAAATCTCATCCGAACGGTGTCCCCTGCGGAGCCGATTCCGGAAACTGATTCCGGACCTAGTCTCCGGAATCGATTCCAAAAAAAATGATCGAAATGGACCAGGCCGAACGCTGAACTTTAAACGTTAAATCGTTACGCCAAGAAGAAGAAAAATATGTGGTTCTTCCATCGTTTTTGCAACAATCCTTTAAAAATATGTTATAACTGTACGATTTTTAATTATAGTTTAAGCAAAATAAAATGCTATTTTAAATGTTGTATTCCATAACTGTCAAATTAGATTGACCTTTTCGCTAAATGTACCAACCTGAACTTTTCAAATTCAGTCGACAGACGTCTGACACTTGGCGAGAAAGAAAGAGAAGGAGAGAGTACGAGCGAATGAAAGAAAACCAATCGTCTGTTTCAAACGTCTGATTATTCTGAAAGGTTTTTCTCCCAACGCAAGCTGGGCAGGATTTAATTCTTATTTCTTAACAAGTTTTAATCTACAATCAGCAAAATAAACACTATTTTCTTACTAAATTTGACAAACTACAAGTGCGGTGCAAGTGTGGATGTGTTTATTTGCAGTTTTATTCTACGTACGAGTGTGTAAGCGGTAATCATAACAAACCGAGCAAAGGACGCAAGAAGCGCGTCAATTTTCTGCCGAAAGACTCGTTGCCGTGTGTGTATTGCTATTCCTTCGAAAGCGGGTCGAGTGCGATAGAACGCGGCGGAAAGTCATTGTTTACTGTTCGGTGGGCTTGGAAGATGGCCCACGGTGTTAAAAAGACTCAAATGTAGTTCAGTCTTGGGAAAAGTTGGAATTGTTTCGAATTTCGATAAAAACGTAAAAAGCAAATTGTCGCTCTGGGGTGTTTGTGGTAAGCGCGCTGCGGTGAGAGAAAACAAAGAGTTTGACAACATCCGGTGATCCGGCGATAGGCTTCACATTCCGGCCCAAAACGTCCGGAATATTCTCTTAGCGGTATGGGCGATATAACGTACCCGGCGGGGTGCCGGCCGATTAATGAAGATCTAGGACAGGACGAGCTGATTCGCCGGCTGAAGACGCTAACCCACACACTGCAGGCGATGGGCCAGGACGAGGACGGCATGTACACACAGTACATTCCGTTGGCCGTCCATCTGGCGGATGACTTTTTTCTGCAGCATCCTTCGCGAGACGTTCAGCTGCTGATTGCCTGCTGCATAGCGGATGTGCTGCGAGTGTACGCACCGGAAGCACCGTACAAGGATCAGGATCAGATCAAAGGCATCTTTATGTTTCTGATACGGCAGCTGAACGGTTTGCGCGACCCGAAAGATCCGGCGTTCAAGCGCTACTTCTATTTGCTCGAGAATCTGGCGTACGTGAAATCGTTCAACATGTGCTTCGAGCTCGAGGACTGCCAAGAGGTGTTCTGTACGCTGTTTAGTTTAATGTTTAAAATTGTCAAGTAATGTATCGTGAAGCCACAATATCTTCTTAGCTTGGAGCTTTATTTTAACGGTTTATTTCACATTGTGCTCATTTTTCAGCGACGAACACAGCCCGAAAGTAAAATCCTTCATGCTGGATGTCCTCGCACCGCTCATCACCGAATCGGATTCGGTTTCGTACGATCTGCTCGATCTGATCTACATCAACATCGTCGAACCGCTGCGAACGCAGAAACGAAACGCGTACGAGCTTGCTAGGGAACTCATCATCAAGACGTCGAACTGGCTCGAAGCGTACACGCAAGCCTTTTTCAATCAGATACTGATACTGGACAAGAATGAAAAGCAGTACCAGATTGTGCCGAAAATCTACGATGTAATCTACGAGCTGAACGTAATCACGCCGAGCATTCTGCTGTCCGTACTGCCGCAGCTTGAGTGCAAGCTTAAATCGACGCACGAAGCGGAGCGTCTGAAAGCTGTGTCGACGCTGGCTCGAATGTTTTCCGAGCCCGGTTCAACATTGGCCCGTCAGTACGGTCCACTCTGGAAGCAGTTTCTCGGTCGGTTTTACGACATTGCCGTCCCGATCCGCATCAAGTGCGTCCAGAGCACGATGCACTTTCTGATCAACCATCCGAGCCTGCGGAAGGACATTATCGATACGTTACGCATCCGGCAGCACGATTCGGACGAAACGGTGCGCTACGAGGTAGTGATGGCCATCGTAGAAACGGCTAAGCGTGACCTGCAGATCGTGTCCGAGTCGGAGGATCTGCTCGAGTTCGTGAAGGAACGTACGCTGGACAAGAAGTACAAGATACGCAAGGAGGCGATGAACGGGTTGGCCATGATCTACAAGAAGTACCTCAGCGACACGAACGTACCGGCGGCGACAAAGAAGGCCGTCAACTGGATCAAGGACAAGATTTTGCACGGCTACTACATGACGGGTGTCGAGGATCGGCTGCTGGTTGAACGGTTGCTGATCACCTGCCTGGTGCCGTACCAGCTGCCGGCGGAAGAGCGCATGAAGAAGCTGTACCAGCTGCTCGGCACGATCGATGACAATGCAACGAAAGCATTCATCGAGCTGCAGAAAAATCAGCTAAAGGTACGGCGCAGCGTCGCCGATTGGATTAAGCTGCACCGGTTAAAAGATCTCACCCAAAGCATGATGAAGGAGATGAACGTAAAGTGTTCGAACATCGCCAAACAGCTGCCAGATCCGGTGAAGGCGCAAGAGTTGCTGCTCAAGTTTTCCGCACAAATGCGCAAGGATCCGAAGCTGATCGTCGAGATGGAGACGATCCTGAAGCGCGACGTGTCGTGCAAGGAGTGTGCCGATACGATGGCGATCGTGCTGAAGAAACTGGGCCAACCGATTATGACCAACACGTATTACAACACGGTCAAAATGCTGCTCGAACGCATTGCTTCAGTAATGGTAGACAAGCAGTCGATCGGTGTGCTGATCGAGCTGATCCAGGAATGCATGAACGGTGGAAAGGAAGTAATCGAGGAGGTGAGCCTTCCGACGGATTCGGCCGGTGAGCGAGGGCTCAAGCTGCTGACGGTGCTGGCGTACGTGTTTTCCGCACATTTCCAGCACGACGAAATTCTGCGCCACATGATTGGACTGCTATCGTTCGATGAGCCGTACGTGGCACCGTACGTGCTGAAAGCATTCACGTACCTTGGCCGATATAAGGCACTGATCGAATCGCACCCGGCCATCCTGAAGGAGTTGGCCCCGCTCTGTAAAGAGTTTGCAATCGCCGGCACTCCGAAGCAGGCGAAACATGCCATCCGGTGTATGTTCGTAAACACTCAAACGAGTAACAGCGGTGGTGGTGGTATTGGTGCAGGTGATTCGCTGGCTTCAGGTGCCTCTGGTACGGATCACAGTGGTATTGATATATTCCCCGACATTGTCGAGGGAATGAAGCAAACGTTGCATCCGCAGAGTGAACACTATCGTACGGCGATCGTCACGCTCGGTCACATCGCGTACAATCTGCCGGACAAGTTTCACGTGCAGATCAAGAACATAATCTCGCGCAAGATCGTGAAGGAGCTGCTGGTGAAGGAAACGTCCGACGGGCGGTCGAACGTGCCCATGAAGGATTGGTGCGACGAGCAGGACCTACCAGAGGAAACGCGTTGCAAGGTGGAGGGTTTGAAGACGATGGCCCGCTGGTTGCTCGGGCTGAAGAAGGATGTTTTGTCGGCACAGAAAACGTTCCGTATGCTGAATGCGTTCATCAGCAAGAAGGGCGATCTGCTCGAGCAGGGTGGTGCACTGTCGGCGGCGGAAAAATCGTGGTTGCGTCTCAGTGCCGGCAAGGCGATGTTGAAGATCTGCGAGCAGAAGGGAGTGGGTGATCAGTTTATTGCGGAGCAGTTCTACAATCTATCTCAATTGATGGTAAGAGTATTGTGCTGGTGCTTTGTCAAGAGCTTCTTAGGTAACTATTTTTTCCCTCGCTTTTTTTCGCAGTCTGATCCGGTGCCGGAGGTACGTGACACGTTCGTGAAGAAACTACACAAAGGCCTGAGCAAGGGTATCCCGCACAAGTGCCTTCCGCTTGATTTTATGGGCTACTATGCGCTCGGCGGAAGAGAAACGGATCCAAAGTACGTATAGAATATTAATATGTAATATTAGAATAACAGTATTTACAATTAAAAAAAAAATTTATTTTTCATCCCCCTGGATCTCTGGGGTTCACAAAGTTTTTTTTTATTTAATGGAGAGATGGACGATTAGTCCACCTTTTTTCTAAAAAAATTACAATATCATATGGGATTGTTCAAGATTTAGCAAAGTCATATTTTTATGAATACATATTTAATCAATACAAATTGAATGGCTTTAAGCATAACTTTATCATTTTTTTTACCATGTTGAAATGAAATGCTATTACAGGAACAAGAGACCGGCATGTACCTAAGGAGGACACCTCCATAATAGGGGTACAATGGAGCTGTCGGGAAACATCTTTTCCATATGTTCGTTATAATGCTTGGTGAAGCTAGTTTTTTTTTTGTTCAAAATATTATAGGGTCAATATAATGCCAAAACGCTAATATGTGCAAATATTTTCCACCATTATTGCTACATTTCCCTCCTACATTTAAATTTCACACATCATAGCTAATAGAGACGCATGAACCTATGAGGTCAAAGTGTCTTTAAAAAAATAACCAACCAACATCATAACTAATAAACCATTTCTATTTCATTTTATAGTTTGTTCGCTCAAATCAGATCCAACATAGAGACAG
>KB689202.1:0-13742 GCA_000349165.1 Anopheles christyi
GTAAGGGTACGGAAAATAGTCTGAACCATACACCCGAGCCCTCCATTACCGTTTCGTTGATACCCTTTTTGGTGGCGAGAGAGAGAGCAAAGGGCGTCGGATGTTGCAAAATTATTACGTATTGGATTTTTATTTTCAATTTAAGCTTTAATGATTGCTCGGCGTTTTGTGTATGTGTGTGTGTGTGTGTGTGTGTGTGTGTGTGCTTCGTCCTTAATCAAAAGCAAGTCGAAAAATGGATTCATCGTGAGTGGCTCCGGTTTTGGTAATCCATAGCGCACCTTGATCGTTTTTCCTTTCAGCTACAGCAGAATGTGGAAAAAGGCCAAAACAGAAATAATAAAACCTAATTTAGTGCCGGGAAGAAGAAACATTATTTAAATTCACCTTTAGGGCTCAATTAAATTAAGGCTCCAAGATCGACCAAATACTTATCTTGCGATTTGTTTTGCTCTTTTTTTGTTTCTTTCAGACCAAACCGATTATAGTAGAACCAATCGACTTCGAGGCGTTTGTGCTGAAAAACCGAACACTCATACAGAACGATCCCCAGCGAGAGCTGCTGCTTTATCCAAACGATGACGTATCGGTACGTATATCGTCTGGCACGTAATAAATTGCACTTTAAATAAATGACGCTCAATTTTTTTCGTTTTTGGCTGTTCCGTTCCTGCAGGAGATCCTACAGCCAAAGAAGTTCCGTACCGTGCACAGTAACATTCCCGGTCACGCGTCGAAAGAGGCCACCACCAACACCACCGCCAGCAGTACCAATGGTTCGACTAAACGAGGCAGCGAGGGTGGAGGGTCCACGGCAAGTAGTCAAAATGGTACGCCGACCAGCAATCGTTCACAGACGTCCGCATCGTCGTCGTTGTCGGCAGGTTCCGGCGGTTCGGCACTCGGAGGACTGTTGCTTACCCGGCAGGCCCTGCACACGTACGACTCACCGAACCATCTTATCCACTACAAGTACAGCAAGTACGGTGGGACGTGTTACGAGCTGCCACGGTAAGGATTTTCACCTGTTTATACCTGTTGACCATCCGAAAATGAAACAGAAAGAAAAGTGTGTGATTTAAATGTAATCCCTTTCGATATTGAAGCAGGCTTTGATTGTGTTTATGATTTCACGTTTACCATACTTCCTTTAAAATTGTTAAAGTTTCCTTCTTAAGATTGCAAAATTAACCCATAAATGGATTGCTTTCCCATCACCTTCGACCTGCACAGAATATCACCGTCGGAAGAGCTGCGAGAGGAAGTGTACGAGGTGGACACCGATCCGGATCGGTTGGATGAGCAAATGACCCGGTCGCAGGCGGACACGATCGCTAAGCAGGGCTATCTGTTCAAAGGTCCGGACACCAATTCCGACCGCATGTTTGCCCACATCGGGTCGAAATCGTTCAAGAAGCGCTACTGCTATCTGCGCCAGGAGATCGACGGCACGTACATACTCGAGCTGCACAAGGACGAGAAGCAGGCGGAGGCAAAGGCCACGATCGTGATGGACTTCTGCACCGAGGTCGTACCGAACCCTAAGAAGGGTCGCTTCTGCTTTGAGCTGAAGATGAAAATGAACGAAGGCCAGCACGGCAAGTCGGTAACGCTGGCGGCGGACGACGAGAGCGAGATGGAGGACTGGCTGCGTAAAATCTCGTCCGTGCTGCAGCAAAACAAGCTGCAGGAGGATAAGCGTGTAGCGTCGCTGGAACGGGCAGCTGCACCACCGCTCATGCCGGCCAGCCCGAGCACGATGCAGTACGGTACGCTCAAGGGGCTGGAACAGAGCATGAACCCGCAGCTGAATCGGTACGCACGGGAAACGGATCAATCGATCGCCCAAGCGCGTCGGGACAATCGGAAACGGCTTTTCGGCGGGCAACAGTTGCTGTATCTACAATCGGGCGGGAATGGCGGTGGAACGAGAGCGATACCGATGTCGCTGACGGGCGGCGTGAGTCCTGGGTTGAGCAAGTCGGAAGCATTCATTGAACCGTACCGGGAACAGTTTGGACAGCGCATTTTAATCAAGTGTGATTCGCTGCGGTTCCGACTGCTGGGACCGATCGATGGTGTAAATGGACCTCCGGCACCGGATTCGGATGCACCGCTTTGTCAGGTAGGATTGAGTTAACCTTTTATTAAATCATACTGTACTTACTGTTACATTTGAGTAGAAAACGAGCCCCGAGCTTGCCCAACAATTTTATTTAGAAGGGATGATTTTTGATGACTTATTCAGATATGGTCACAAGAAAACGCTACTCCTGCCTATGGTGGTATGGAAAATAACGTTTGGGAATTGAACCACGGCTGGCCAGACGCTCATTTTTCACAATCTGCATATAACAACAATTTACGCAATAATTTCTTTCATGTGCCATTTTTGTTCATTAGTATAGTACCCTAAACAAATTGAGAAATAATTTTAATACGTTTAATTTATTTTCAAGTACACAGTACATTTAAAATCAATCATTTACACGTCTGTAGTCTTAACTTATATAGAGGACAAACCGCCCCGGGGATAATGCGTAAAGAAAGGGCAAGGGAAGCGCTTCAATAGAAGAAGGGATTGAGAAAGGGGTTATAATGTTATCTGCAACATGATTATTACATTTCCACAATACAAACACGCACCGCACTTTTAATCGTCCGTCGTTACGTGAATCACAGCGTTCGGATGAATCTTCAGTTCCAGCAACGTTTTGGACGTATCCAGCACGGCTAGATCGGACTTGATAGCCTGGCAGAAAAATCGTACCTCCGCGGTGACGTCACTAGGGCGGCAATGCTTTTCGTACTTTTGTCGCAACTTTGCCATCGCCTGCTCGAGTGTACGGGAACTCCGGAAGAACAATCGTTCCGTCACGTCGCCCGGCATTTTCAGCAGGATGCGAGTTTTCTGATCCGGCGTTAGACTTGATTCAGAATCGGAACTAAGTGCGGGTGAAGGGGTTTCATCCTCGACTGCAGTACTTCGGTACCCTGCAGAGTCTTCCTTTTCCCACGGATGTTGTACCGGTTCTTCCTTACCCTTCGCGGAAGCGTTTGTGCTTTTTGTTTGCCCCGTTTCCGGCGCTTCTTTCTTTTTGTTTGGAGAAGAGGGTGCAGATGAAGCCGGCTTTGGAACATCTGTGCCAACTTTACTGCTGCTGCTATTACTGCCAGTTGGCCGTGGTCGATCGTTTTCCTCGCTATCACTTTCACTGTCCGTAATCTCCTGAAAGTCATCCTCATCGTCATCGATAACCGTTACCCAACGGTTTTTGCTTGATCCGGCTGCGCTGCTGGATGATTGTTGTGCTTTCATACTGCTGCCTTGGCCGCTGCTTCCGGCCCCATACTGGGTGACACTTTTGCTAGACCCGCCGTTTGCAGACGTTGAGGGACCACCGGCCATACCGAGTTGATATGCTCTACTCACGTTAATCTCCTTGCCGTGGGGAGATTTGTTCTCCACCAGAAAGGCTTTGAGTGTTTCGAGAAATCGCGCAGGCGATAGATCATTGCCGGACAGATTCCGTACCTCTTCTCCGGTCCGTGGGTCAATCATGCCAATGTACGGCTCGGAACGAACTTTATAAAACGTCTTAAATTTTGCCCCATCCGTGGTTTTGTTGGACTGCTGCCAAAACACCAAATGATGGCGCATAAAGTCCTTCAGCTGTGCGTCCGACCAGAGATCCCGGTTGAGCGTTTGGCAGCTAAAGTTCAGATCGTCCTGCAAGTTTACCAGCAGCCACCGATCGACCGAATTACCGTGTCGTTGCGCTTGATCGAATCCTCCGGAAAACAGTATATCGAACGGTGGCATAAAAAGTGCCTCAAGCCGGGTTACCTTCTTTGCCGACGGGCCTTGGTCTTGCTGCATCAGCATCTGCTCCTGGATGCGACCTTCCAGCTCAAAGTTACGAAACGGCACCTCGGTGATGACGGCTGCCCGTCGTTTCCCGATTCGGGCACGGTTCATTTCGATTTGAGGAAGCAAAATCTCCGTCTTTCGAGGTATCGGAGCGCGAACATTATCGTCATCGACAATGGCCGCACGACTCGGTGCGGACGACGGTCCAGATCCGCTATCGTCGTCATCGTCGATTACGACCGCCGGTTCCGGGTTAAGGATGCCTTCCGGATTCTCGTAGAACGCGTTGATCGCTCCCTCCAGGTTGCCATTGTACGCGGTAAGAAGATTGGTAGCTTGGCCCTCCTTTAGACCAGTGATTTCTACCAGCGCTTTAATGTTCTCTTTGCTGGCCATCTAAAAAAGAAAAAAAACGAGGGCGAAGAGGAAACGATCGAGAAGTTAATGTAAGTCATTTAAAACAGCAAATGGAATTTGCCGCTTACCGCTTGTGTTCAGCATCCAAAGTAGCAAGCTCAGCAAGGACTGCTTGATGAGGCGGGGAGCTACTGTGATTTATTGGTATTCCAAATTCGTGCTCACAATAAAACTGTCCGTTGATTAGCGTTCATTCGATAAAACACTGTAAGTTCATTGCATTTTGAAGCGGTGGTATGGAAAAGACATCATACACCTCTACGGTATAACCGGACAAAGCACCACGATGCTCCGAATTTACCGACGGCAAATGAAACCCACACACTTCAGAGCACTTTAACGACAGTGTTTGCATCGACGGCCATATTCACTTAGTTGCAGCAAAACATCTCATCTCATTCAACACGATTGCCAAAAGTACAAATGTACTGCCACCATTCACTTTGCTGATTATTTTTCCACTTTATTTTTGGCGTGAAACAAACCGACTCCGACTTCGGCAGGGAAAAAAATGACGGCAGCATGACAGCTAGAAGAACGCGCGCGCTATTCGAGTGCCGCTGCTCGACTGCTCGACTGTCATCGATGTGCCTTCTTTGTCGACATCTGCCTTCTCTTTCGCTCTTGAATGGTAATTCCAACTATGGACCATAATGTACAGCTTGCGGACAAAATAATGAAATGAAGTTTCATTTTTCATGTTGTATGGAAAGAGCTAAATCGCTTGACGAAAATATCAAATACGCTAGAAAAAAATTATAAAATGTGTTAAGTGCTTGTTAAAGTTGTTTAAAAGGATTGAAATGAAAAAAAAAGTCGAATTGTTTTGCAACGTCCTCTGTATAAAAATATTATCTGCACAAAAATATACTTCTACAAACATAAATAGCATTTTTGGGTACATACTAAGTACCCCAACCAGTGGGGCTCACAACACGGATTATTGTTGAAACCAATGTATTGTGTGACCTGGCTAAACATTATTAAAATAATACTTAGAGTAAAACTAACCCTTCAAAATACAAACAAAAAGCAAGAGGTTATCAATAACCGTTGGGATAATTGAGATAGATTTTAAGAATCCAATAAGAATTCTTCGGAATAATCCAAGAAAAACCGTGATCCTAAGTTAAAGTAACAAAAAGCATATAAATTTTCAGCAAAGACATTCTGAAATTTTATCTTTCCAATAGCTGAGTCATTAGTAAGGCTAGCCACCAACAGAGGGCTGTAGATATAGTCACGAACAGATTAATTTGGACTTATTTTTGGATTAAAATTCGTAGATGTACCGACTTATGCAAAGGCCCGGTCGTTTCCCCCGTAGCAAGAACTCCGGTTATTTATTGAAAAAGGTCTCGAAAGACGATATAAGGGCCGGATGATCGCGAAAACCAAACCAGATGGTTAACCACAAACCATAATAATATAAAACAAAACATTTTCTTGACCATTCGATTCGAAATTTGAAATTTTTTGTTTGTTTTTACAGATCGAACCATACCTTACAAGTGTGGCGCTGTACGATGCCCGAGCCGGTCGAAAACTGAGCGAAAATTTCCACTTCGACCTTAACAAAGACCACGTGCACGAACTGCTGACTGGAAGTTGTAAAGCCGAGCGTCCCCTCTGTGCCTCCCCAAAGACCACCAACAAAGCGCACCAAAATGGCAACGGCACACTGAAACCTGGCCGTGCCAAATGTGACACCAGTGACGAGCTGCATTCCGAAGCAGTCACCAAAGAGTGGCTGGCTCGTGCGAAGCAAGCCGTTTTCAACGTTACCGTACCGCACGCCGACATTTTTATTGTGGTGCGCATCGACAAAATCCTGCAGGGTGCCATCAATGCTTCCGTCGAACCATACCTGAAGACGACCAAAGATCCGAAGGTTTTGTGCAAGCTGCAAAAGACCATCAAACAGTACGCACAAAAGTGTGGCCATTATCGGATGCCGTTTGCATGGGCCGCCCGGCCACTGTTTCAGCTGTACAGCAACGATCTGGACACGTCGTACGAGTTTCCGGCTATCTATCGGCAGGAGGGTGCGAAGCTCAAGGACGAAGAGCTGCTGAAGCTGCTGTCCGAGTACAGGAAACCGGACAAATTCAGCAAACTGACTGTGATACCGGGTTCATTGAAGATTTACATTGAAGCGCTAAACGAACTGCCCAACAGTGAGTAATAACGTGCTGGTTAGGTTTTTTTTTGGTGGACGTATTTCAACGTGTGTTTATTCTTTTTCTCTACTTTCAGACTGCCTTACAAACAGTTTGGTACCGTTAAATCCATTCCCAGTTCCACCCTGTGCTGATCCGACGCTCGAGATGACGGAGTTTGCCAACAACTCGGAGCAATATCTTCATCCCTTTGTCCACTTCGTGAACCATTTGTTTGTGTATCCGCTACATTTGAACTACGATAGTCAGAAAATTTTCTCCCGTGCCCGCAACTTGGCTGTGATCGTCGAGCTTCGCGACAGCGATACGGCTGAAGCAAAATCAATTGAGGTAAAGAAACCTATCATTACACAAAGGAAAACAGTCGTTAAATAACCGTTGTTTTTACTCCTACCGTTTCAGTGTATTTATGGACGCCCGGGCCAGGAGCAGTTGGTCTCGCAAATGTCTTGCCCGGTTCTGCATCACAACACTAGCCCAACCTGGTACGAGGAGGTTAAGCTTCGTCTTCCACTCAACATTACGTCGCAGCATCATCTACTGTTTTCCTTCTTTCACGTGTCGTGCAATATTGCGAAAAAGAAGGATCTAACTACGACCAGCACCGAGGTACCGGTCGGGTTCGCTTGGTTACCCCTACTAGCGAAGGGTAAAATCAACGTCGAGGAACAGTGTCTTCCGGTGGCGGCATCCTTACCGGTCGGCTATTTGTCGATTCAACCGCTCGGTTTGGGGAGAGGGGTAAGTGTGATCATGTTCCTCGGTAGATAATCGGAAAACCAAATCGCATAAAAAACTGCGAGCGCATTGCATGCATGAGATCCTTATCCCCGTTCGATGCTAACCATACTAATAAGAGATCCGTGTATCCGGTGATACGGATTGTAAATTAATTCACAATGCACCATTAACACTGGTAGAAACATCTAACCTTTTTTCCATGTGTATGTTTCTCTCTTCTCTTTCTTTATTTGTGGTTTTGTGTTCATTATAAAAAAAACGCTCCCCATATTCTGGTACCATCCGCTACAAACCGTTCCCCATTCGTTTAGCAGAACGCCGGTCCGGATGTGCAGTGGATCGACAATCAGCGGCCGATCTTCACCGTCAGCCTCAGGCTAGATTCAACCGTACTGACCACCGATCAGCATCTGCACAATCTCTTCCTGCATGCCGAACGGTTGCTGGAGCACACCAAGACCGTTGCACCGCCGGATACGAAAGAAACGTGCAAAATCCTAAAAGCCGCCCATGCCATACAGATCGGTTCACTGATCACCTTTTTGCCCACGATACTGAATCAACTGTTTTCGCTTTTGGTCGCCACCAACAGTGAGGAGGTAGGGTTGAACATCATACGCCTGCTGGTCAATCTGTTCCACATGGTAGCAGAGGAAGCAAAGCGAAAGGAGCTGCTAAACGCGTACGTCAAGTACGTCTATCGCTTCGACAGTCAACCCGTGAATGGAAGCTCACCGCCATCACAACATGCGAACACGGTTCACGGGGAGCTTTGTCGCCATCTGCCCACACTGCTACACCCGAACAATACCGACTTTTTGCTGGTGAATAAGTTCATGAAATTTTCCGGCATTTTCTTCGAAGTGATTGTGAAGAGCATGGCGCAGTATCTCCTATCGACCGGACGCATCAAGATGCAGCGGAACGAACGCTTTCCGAAAGAGTTTTGCACCCGCATCGAGGCTCTGTTCCAGGTGCTCGTACCCTACATAAGCTCCCGGCACAAGGATCTGCCGATGGAAACGGAACAGCTGAACCAGAGCCTGTCAGTGTTTGTCAAGCGGTGCCTCTCGTTTATGGACCGAGGGTTCGTTTTTAGGCTGATTCGTGTGTACATGGATCGCTGGGGACCGGGTGATTCACGCATACTGCAAGAGTATAAGTTTAGCTTCCTGCGAGAAGTGTGTTCCCAAGAGCACTATGTACCGCTGAATCTTCCCTTCACGCTAACGCCCAACAATCGTGCACCGGATCTGCTGCAACAGTTCTGCCTCTCCGAGGAGTACTGTCGGCAACATTTTCTTGTAGGCATCTTGCTGCAGGAGGTGAAAAGCTCGCTAAATGAAGTTAGTCACATCCGACGGATGGGACTGGTAACGCTGAAGGAGCTGCTCGCCAAGCACGATCTCGACGATCGCTACCAAAACAAGGGACAGTTGAGCCGGCTGGCGATGCTGTACGTTCCTTGGTTGGGCATTGTCCTGGAAAATCTAAATCGTATCTCCGATGGATGCGAACGGAGAGGAAAACATGACACCGTGGGAACAAATCGTATGTCGTGCAGCAGTAGCTACGTATTTGCACGTGATTCTCTACCCACCCTGCCAACGACTGCGACACCTTCAACCGTTACGTCGCAAACCAGCACACCAAAGTCACGCTCGAATCGTGTCACGATGTTTATCGAGTACACTAGCCCAATCAGATCGTCGTTGCATCTGAAGGATACGAGCTTTCTTGCTGCCATTGCCGGACAAACGGCCCCCCTCTCGAATGGCCATTCGAGCAGTTCGCTTAACTCGGAGTGCTCTACACTATCCCAGGACGGTACGGTCGTGATACGAAACCAGTTCAACGAATCGTACGCCAACTCGGCCCGACCGAGTCATGCACGGTCGGTTAGTGTGACGCAGCCCACCATCATCCAGCGGACGGACAAGTTTTCCGTCACGGAAACCAAAGACTTGCTCATAAGCTTCCTGTTTGTGGTGAAGCATCTTTCGCCCGAGCACATGATCGCTTGGTGGCACAACTGTACCGAAAGCGAAACGGTACAGTTCTTTACCGTGCTGGATCTGTGTCTGCTGTACTTCCGGTACGTGGGTAAAAAGCACGTACAGGTACCGGCCGAAGGAGGTGGACGTGATGCAAAGAGTAGCAAAGCGGCCAAAGCTAGCACTCTTCCCGCTCGTGTGCTTCCACCCAGCATTACCAATGGCAGTGAGTCGGGATTCGAGACCGGCACGCTAAACCACACCGCAAACCGTGAAAATCTAGTCGAGGAAACGTTACGCCTTAAGCAGGCTCTGTACGAATCGAACCTGGCGACCGAGATCGGACTGATCGTGCTTGACTGTATGGGACTGTACTCGGTACAGTTTCGCGAATCGATGATCGAGGGAACGGTACTACCAAAGATTGCACGGGTTTACCTGCGCTTCCTGCAGCTTGGCCAGTCGGAGTCACTTTCCAAGCACGTGTTTGCGGCACTGCGCGCCTTCATCAACAACTTCTCGCAAGCACTGTTCAAGGGTACGGCAGTACTGTGTGGACAGCTGGTGTACGAACTGCTCAAGTGCTGCGATAGTCGACTGTCCAGCCTAAGGCAAGAAGCGTGTGCCGTGCTCTATCTCCTGATGCGCAGCAACTTTGAGTTTAGTGGACGCAAAGGGCTAACACGTGTACATCTGCAGGTCATCATTTCTGTCTCGCAGATGATCGGCAACGTAATCGGGCTGAACAATGCACGCTTCCAGGAGTCGTTGTCCACGATCAACAACTACGCGAGCAGTGACAAGGCTATGAAGGGAACGGGTTTCCCGATGGAGGTGAAAGATCTTACGCGGCGTGTTCGTACCGTACTGATGGCCACGGCACAGATGCAAGCGCATCACATGGATCCGGAACGGTTGCTTGAGCTGCAACACTCGCTGGCAAACTCGTATGCGTCCACACCGGAGCTGCGCCAAACGTGGCTGACAACGATGGCGAACAATCATCTGCAGAATGGCAATATATCGGAAGCGGCCTGCTGCTATCTGCACATCGCAGCTCTAGTGTCGGAGTACCTCAAACTGAAGGGCTGTTGTCCGGTGGCGCTCGGTGCGGAATCATTCGCACGCATCTCGCGTAACATTCCGCGCGACGAGAAAGGACTAAAGCTGGACAGTGGCACACAGGACTCGCAGTACACGGAACAGTTTTTGCTCGAACGGTTAAAAGAGTGTGCAGATTATTTGGATCGCGCCGAGCGGCTCGAGTGTCTCGGGGAGTTGTATCGGCTTATTCTACCGATACTGGAGTCGCGCAGAGATTACCAAGGGCTGACACAGTGCTACGAACATCTGACGCAGGCCTACAATCGGGTGATTGAGTTCAACAAGTCGGGCAAACGGTTGCTGGGAAGGTTCTATCGAGTGATCTTCTTCAGTCAGGTAGGAGCGCTGAAAAAAGAAGTTTTATGTTATTTTAAAATGGGTTTTTTTTTTTACTTTTGTTCAACCTTATTCCAGATGTATTTTGAAGAGGAAAACGCTGTTGAGTACATATACAAGGAACCAAAAGTTACGTCGTTGAGTGAAATTTCCGAACGGCTGCACAAACAGTACAGGGACAAGTTTGGGGCTGAAAATGTTAAGATATTGATGGATTCGGCACCTGTAAGTAAAACTATTAATACTGAAACTGAAGCTTAGAAATTTGAAACTACTTATCCTTTTTTTACAGGTTGATCAGACGACACTGGATCCCAAGATTGCCTACATTCAGGTGACACATGTAACGCCCTACTACTGCAAGGACGAGCTGGAAATGCGGCCGACAGAATTTGAACAAAACCATGATGTAGACACGTTTATGTACGAAACACCTTTTACTCCTTCCGGCGCTGCCCACGGTGTCGTCGAGGACCAGTGGAAACGAAGAACCATCTTGACGAGTAAGGGCAATATGGAGCACCCAAAGGAAAAGGTCGCATATTTGATATCCAATATGGTTTTATTTTTCGACAGCCCTTCACAGCTTCCCGTACGTGCTGAAGCGTATCCCAGTGCGCAGTCGGCATTCGCAAGAGCTCAGCCCAATTGAGGTGGCGATCGACGAGATGCAGACGAAGGTTGCCGAGCTGGAAGAGATCGTAATGGGTCCGATCGATCTGAAAAAGCTGCAGCTCCGGCTACAGGGCAGTGTGGCCGTCACGGTCAATGCGGGACCGCTTGCGTACGCTTCCGCCTTTCTCGATCCGGCCAAAGTCAGCACCAAAAAGTATCCACTGGACAGGGTGGAAGATCTCAAGGAAGTGTTCCGGTATGTGTGCACAGGAACGATCGCTTTTCAATCAGCTTTGTTCGTTGGCTTAATGTTTTATCTTTATCTTTTATTTTTAGCGATTTTATAAAAATCTGCTACACCGTCCTTCAAATCAATGCCAATCTCATCTCGTCCGACCAACGCGAGTACCATAATGCGCTGAAGGAAAACTACGAAAATCTGTGCTCGGCTTTAAGCGATCTGCTTGGGGAAATTGTGTACCCGCTAGATGATGGAAATAATAATGCTCACAGGCACAGTTTAGCACTGTTTAGTGCGATCAGTGGTGCGCCAACAAACTCTAGTACTGCATAAATGTGTGCCACCGCGGTTTCAGTAGATAAAGGACGCACAAAAATGGAAATTGCGATCAAACACGAACCCCAAAGAGTTGGGTTTGTGGTGATGGAGAAAACAGAACAACAGTAGGTTAGAACACACGTACAACAAAAAAAGGGCATTCATGAATCCACTTATACACAACTTTTACTCTCGCTCAAGCACCAGCAGAGCATTGAGCCACAAAAATATGAGAAAGTTTTACGATATGCTTCACCCGAAATTCTACCAAGTAGAGGTCAATTTTTATCCATGTTTAAACTAAAAACAACATTAATAGTCTCGTTGCACGGATTTTTTGTGTGACTGGCCACGGAAATGCGTATGTTGATCGCGTTGTTTCGTATGAGCCATTAAAGGTCAGCTCTTACCGTTGGTTATATTCGAAATTTTACACATATATACTTATACTCTGATACAACGCTCATATTATAATCTTTAAATCTGTTTGAATTGTACCGCCTAGCGGGGTATTGTTTAACATTACTTCTCAATTGTGAACTTTTCATCCCCTCAACACAACTCGTTTAAAACGAATTTCGAACTCAATTTAAATAAAAGAACACAGACAGTAAACTCCACTTCGTTTCGGGGAACGACAAAGTAACATTATAAAGGAAAAACAACAAGATGTAAAAAAAACATACAAACACTTATAAAAAGGCATTCAAATCTTTAGGGAGAAAATGCTCTCAAACGGATCGATCCGTTTCCGAGACGTTTTCAAATTGGAACTTACCTCGCATAACTTAGTTTCAGTTTTTGTGGTCCTATTTGTGTAATTTGCGGACAAACGAACAACATGAACAAAAGATCATATTTGAACGCGTGCGCATATACGTTATTGCGCTAGTGAGAGTGGACTCTATCACCTTACCACACCGCTATAGTTGTACATATTAATGTTGTGAAAGTGAAGTAGATTTTTGTTTCATATGGATTATTGTAAGCTTGAAAGTGTTCATCAGGAACGTACAGAAACATTCATGGTTCAAGTAGATCCCATAAGCTCTCTATTTTAAATTGATGTTTCACAAGAATTAGGATAGTCCTCGCACACAGCAAGAATGTTTATTCGTGTGTTTGTGTGTGTATGTATGATATGTAATAATTTTCGGTTCGTTTTTAGTTTTTTACTTATTGTTAACTTTTGTGAAAATGTTCTACAAGCCATGCAGCCATTATGCTGTAGAGAAGGGTACCAATTAACTATCCCTTTAAAGAAATTCGCTCAGTTGAAAACCCATACAAAAAGAATGCTTCCTATCTTACTGTAGAGCGTGTGTTTAACAAATAATATCCTATAAAGACTGCCAATATTAATCGGAAGCTGCAACATTGACTCAATTTTATCCAAACCTACAGCAACACACGTGTTTTTCTAAACTATTTGTGCACCAAATTTTAACTCTTTCCCGGTCGTTCTATATACACCCGTTTAACTATAACTATTGCAAACATTACAGTCACAGACAGGAAAGTCTTTTCTTTATAATGTTTTTATTTCCGTTCGTTAGTTTAAGTAGATAGATTATAATTGTAGTTCAATGTTGGGTGCTGCGTGTTCTTAGGCGCGTCAGCTACATCCAAACAGTAAGGTACAACACCATGGAAAAGGAAACAAGCTGTCCGTTGTTGGTCAAAATTCGGTGAATGACGGACATTCACAATTGTCACATTATTATAGTTTACAGATAACGAGAAAGTTAAGGAACTTATTTAAGGAGTTTATATTTCATAGTGATTACTAGTTTGCTAGGTTTAAACATAGTATTTTTAAAGCTTGGTTTAGTTTTTAAAAGTGCAAACAGAATGTACACAAAACTATAGCAAATTGAATGCACGAGTGTGTGCAGACAGCAAAAGCTTATTTATGAAACATTTGT
>KB689213.1:0-13740 GCA_000349165.1 Anopheles christyi
TTCTCTTCGTCAGTCTTGTCGCGCTTGTCCTTCGTTTTGCTGCTACGCTCCTTTTTCGACTCGGACAAAAGCTGCTGGTTGGAACTGCTTGAACCGACACCCTCGTTGTGCTTGCTCTGCAGTCGAGGAAAGGGAAGAAAGGATGAGATATTTTTAAAAAATTATTTTGGAAATTAATTTCCATCACAAATACTTCAACCTTAGTTTTTTCGTCTCGTTCGCAACTGATTAGCAGCAAAAGGGGATCAAGCGTGCACTTTTGTGATTATTCTTTGTCCTTGTCCCAAGTGTCACACAGTAAGGACAAACCCGATTGCAAGAGAACGCGCACAACAACCAATCAAAAAATCCCAAATTTTCAAAGCTTAAAAGTTGTTGACTGTATCCCGTGCAAAGTTTTTTCAACTAAATTGATAGGCAGATGGAATAAATGTTTTGATGAACTTCCGCCCCACACTATACATACCTCTCTCGCGTTCAGTTGCTTTTGCCTTTGCTATGATAAATTTTTTAACCCGTTTTCACTACGAACTCTCCTACTAACAAACAGAGCTTTTGCACTTTTCTAACCGGATAAAGACAACTACACACACACACACACAGAAAGCTCTGTTTGACGTCACTTCGGTGCCTGGTGAAGTATCCTAGCTGGTGCACTCATTTCTACCTCGGCAAACATAAGAGATGGAGTCGATTGCCTGTTGCTTTTCGATTTATTTGCCGAGGTGCGGTCTCATCAGTGTACGTGTATCTGAAGCTATGTAGAAACTTCTCTCTCTCTCTCCATTCCCGATCTCCAACGGCATGATTATCGCCACTTTGCAGCAATTTCATCAAAAATTCGCAACAATGCAGGATGCAATCCGCGATCTTGATCCATAGGGGCCAAGGTGGGCAATATTCGATCTTTATGTGTTGGTGTTCCAAGAAAAAAAAAAACAAATTCCTTGTGAAGAGACAAACCCTCGTAATGATTGGCCGCACAAAAATCCCCTCATAGTCGTGATCTGATTGTTTTCCTGTCTCTCATCTATTCTTGGTTCCTGTTGTGGCACACCATACTACCAGCTCTGGACGAACGTCCGCCATCGTTTGAGCTGAGACGCATCTTGACAGCGAAAATTAACTAGATGAACACTGACGAGCCGACGATGGTTGAAGTAGAGTCACGCTCTTCTCACGCGGCCGTCACCACACTCTGTTCGGCATCCTTGTTTGAACCTTTCGAGTTTGCGAATAGACACCGCCATTACCGACCGTGCGACACCTCCAGAATACTAACCTTCGAGGAGCTAGAGCCTTCCAGCTTGCGACGTTTCATCTCTATAAATGATTGATCGAAAAGTGGCATGTAAGAAAGATTATTGGAAACGGTACAAATAGCAGTCACGTTCCGCCACGACGCATTACCTCTATCATGCTCCGGTGGACGTCGGGTGCTGCTGCTACTGCCGTGGTGCTGTTCGTTGCTGGAATTGGAAACCGAGCTCAGATCCCGTTCGCTGCGATCCCTTGGCGGTAGGTCTCGTTCTCTGGCCCTCGATTCACGCTCGTGCTCGTAATGATCTGTAGAAATGAAGATATAAAATTCATTATTAATTGTTCTCTATTTACACTGTCTTGCCCGGGCAGTCCGGTGGTCTAACGGATAGACGATAGACGCGTCAGCTTCTGTAAAGGCCGGACGTAGTTCAATTCTCATCTAGACTGCCCACCCCCCCCAAGCAAGGCCTGGCTACCCGTCTACGTGGTAAAAATAAGTCTAGTAAACCTAAATAAGGCCGGCATGACCGCTTAGGTCGTTTACGCCAAGCAAGAAGTTACACTGTCTTCCACGACGACCCTTCCGTACCTCGCTTATCGCGTCGCTTTTCCTTCTCCCGTTTACGATCCGATGCGAATGCTGCGGCAGTGGCTGCTGCTTCTTCGCGCTCGCGTTCCTTCTCCCTGGCACGCTCCTCGCGCTTTATCTCTTTGGAGGATTTTTCGCGTGACGTCGAAACAGAAGATTCACGGTTCGCCGACGAGGAGCTCGCATTATCGCGCGATCCGGATGATGATGACGGTTCCTTCTTTACCACGTCTACTCCACGATCGCTTCCCGCACCGTTACTGCCATTCGACGTTGCGCCCAAAGAACCGGACGATAAAGAGGACACTGAATTGCCACCCGCTGTACCATTCCCGATTGATAATCCTGAATTATTGGTTCCTGCTCCGCTTCCTTGTCTTGCGCTCTGTCCACCTGTCAACATAAAAATGGGTTAATTAATCAATTAAAAGAAAGTTCTCCCTCGAAAGAAACTCACGTAAAACAATTGCCTACCTTTCACATCGTTACCATTCACTGATGCCTTCGCTCCCTGCTGCTGGTCGGTCGCCACCGTTGTGGCCACCGCCGTAGCTGCTGCTGATTTGAACGTTTTCTCCGGCACCTGGTGGAAATCGGACTCCAGCATCATTTGACCCGCCTTTGCCTTTAGCTGCCCGATGTAGCTCGATGCCAGAACGAACAGATCCTGCCGCTGGTTCTTCTCCTCTTCGCGCACCTTCTCCACCTTTTTCTCGAGAATTTGTGACAGCTTGGTCAGCACTGGAAAGTGGGGCAGTATGCGCATCAGTATGATGAGCGAGTTGCGGATCTGCATGTAGTCCTTCGAGTCGAGACAGAACACCATCGCCTTCGTGATCTTGTAGTGCCACTTGTGGCACACGTGCCTATAGTTTTCATAATTTACATGATCGATCGCTTCCGAGTACTGGTTGCTAACGCGGAATTTGGTCACGAAGCCAGGATAGTTGGCGCACTCCTTGTTAAACGTGGCCTCGTCCGAGTGCCAACGCATTACCGTTTCGAGCATCGCGCACAGGAACCGTCCGTACCGTGTGGCTTCGTTCTCTGTGCAGGATGTTACGGAATACGTAATATCGCAGAATATCTGTGAGAAAGGGATATGATAAAGCGTATCAGACGTCGATTGCTGTTTACAAAAAAAAACCCCCCATCCCAACCCACATACCCGATCGTAACAGAGCAGCGTGGAAAAGTTGGCCGTCTTCAGGTTGTGGATGGTGTGCACAAACTTGGCACAGTAGATCGCATCGAGCGCGGTAAACGTGCAGCGGGGAAACAGACACAGCTGCAGGAACTGAGTGATGGTTTCGTTTTTGGCCGATTTGGCCGACCGCGACAGGAACCAGTAGTCTTTCTCGTTCGTCAATCGGTGCATAATTTTATCCACATGTTCCTGTTGCTTCTTCCGTTCATCCTGCAGCTTATCCATCAACGCCACGTACCGTTCCTGTTCCTTCTTGTTCTTCGAAGCATTCTGTTCCTTTGATTCCATTACAGCCATCGAGAGTTGCTTCAGTTTGCTAATTTCTCGCTGATAGCTTTCCATCGGTACCTGCAGATCGTACATCGACAGCGACCAGAAGCTCACCAGGAACTGGGGACTAATGTCTTCCCAGATTTTGGGCGGATGCAGCGGTCGCACGGACTCAATTACCGGATTCATCACGTGTGCCGTTGCCTCGAGGTATTTGGACATCTTTTGCGAGGTGGAAAGCTTCTTCCCGTTCGGTTCCGCTTTACGCAGCTGGTCGTACTTTTGCTGCGAGGGAGAAAGGTAAAGTTCAATAAAGGAGGTCTAGAAATGGAATCTTCTCCACCCATTCCTTACATTGATTGCGTGAGAAAACATAGGACGCGCGAGGAAAAACGCCACATCCGAGTGTATGTGGTACTTCTGCAGCATGTTGTGTATGGTCGGTAGCCGTTCCACGTACTCCTCCACCGAATAGGTCGACCCAAGGAAGGTACCAAACTGTACCAGCGTGTCTTGGCACTGATCGTACAGCTTTCCCACCAGCTTCAGATGACTCTGGGCCGTCTCACGATAGATAACGCAATGTTTCTGCTGCGCAATTAGTAGACACAACGCAACCGCCAGATCGTTACTGGCCAGCGCTTCCTTCAGCCGCTGTGATGACTTTTTCGTGTTGCGCACCTGGCTAAAGTAGCCGGCTTCTCCGCGCAACAGCTCACCACCACACATTGCCTGTAGCTGCTCGTTCGTCATCTCCTCTGCCGCCTCAATGCCAGCCATCTTCTGGACGACCTCCTTCAGGATAAGCAAATCAAGGCTCTTGTGTGATTTCAGCTGATTCGCAACGTACTGCAGCAGACCGCTCAGCTCAATGTTATACTTCTTGTAGATCGCTCCGCAGAAGTTGGCCAGGCTTTGCAGCCACAGCGAGATGCTGGTGCCATCGTTTTGCATCGGATTCCGATCTACCTGCTCGAGCGCTTCGATGAGACAGTAGCCAAGCACGTCGTACGATAACGAGGTGAGATATTTCAGCGAATCCACAACCGGGGCGATCAGATTGTCATAGATCTGTATTTGCAGGAGAATCTACGAGGAAGAGAGATATTGAGAGCGCGTATGTAGTGGGACAGGGCTTCACGAAAGTACGCCATTTTTCTTCATTCCACTTACATATTCAAAGAGAAAGCCCGGCGAGCAGTGGCTCAGCTTGCCGATTAACCTTCCCACCGGTTTACTATTCTCCTTGCTAACCCGCTTCATGAGCGCTTTGATTTGTTTCTGCGCCGTTCCGCGTCGGTGGATCAGTTGCGGTTGCAGCTGAAACGTATCGTTCTTCCAGCGCGCGTACAAACTGTACCGATACTGGTAGGGATAAAGTTTCACGATCGACCAAATCTCTTCCGCAACACAACAGTTACAATCCATGTAAGCTAGCGAGGGTAAAACGGACGAGTCCAATAGCGACAGAATGTCGTAGTATAGCTGATCGTGCTCCGTCAGAGTACCACCAGCCGGCGTGGGTGGGTTTAGTGGATCCACATTCATGTCAGTGAGAATGACACGCATCAGACGCAGCAGCTTGTACAGGAGCACGGAATCGTAGTGCAGCGATGGACCGAGTGCAACGAACATGGGGAATGCATGCAGCCGAAGCTTCGTCAGCGTTGTTACTGGTGGTGGGGCAAGTTTGTTGAGCACACCGTACATCGAGATGGCACGACCCTTAATGTTGGCCGGTAGGGCACACTTTAGTCGATACACCGGTTCGATGATCATGTGCAACAATCGGCATAGAGCCCTTGCGATTGGTTCGTGCACCATGACCGACTGGTCTGGGAGCTTGCGGATCAACTGTTGTGCCGTGTTCCAGTCCCCGATCGTAAGGAGCGCCTCGCACAAGCCCCACTTCTGGTTGAGAGCGTACTTTTCCGGTGCCGTCTCAAACTCCGGTTCCTGTTCCGGCTCCTTATCCTTGTTGGTGAGGATGATGTTCAACTTGCGTACGTACTCCTTCGCCTGTGTCATTTCCGCCTCCCAGTCCGATACGATCGATTTATCTGGTGGATTCAGCTAAGCAAAAAAAGAGTATTAACACAAATGGTATCATTACGTAGGTGCAAACAATTGTTGACCTACCCAAGCATAAATATCGTCCAGCTTGATGACACCATGTTGAAGCAACAGTGCGGTAACCTTAAACAACGAGCCCGGCGTCTGCACGTCCGCAAAGTATCGATACTTGTACCCGAGCACCTCGCAGATGATGTTACCATCGTTGATGTACGCCTGTAGCAGTGGTATAAAAATACGATCCTGTTCCGGCCGCGCCTCGAACGACTCCAGTATAATGTCGAGCACACGGTTCGGATCGAGATTGAAGCATCCGATAAGTGATTTGATAATTTCCAACACGTCCTGCACCGTCATCGTATCCTGATTGAATTCCTGATTCAGCTCCGTGATCAGCTTGGCGTATCCTTCACTTTCCTCACGAAACAGATTAAATCGACGCTGCTTGTAGCTGAAACAAACATTATCCAAATTAAAACATCAGCTAGCATTACGCACTCCCATCTGCATCTGCTTACTAGAGCTTCGTTTTCACTTTAATAAACCGTGTGTAAAAGCTACGATTCTTGATTGTGCCCACATCCTGCAGCGTGTCTATCTCGAGCCGTTCTTTAAGCAGCTTTTCCGACAGAAACCGCTCTGACTCTTTGGCGATGTAGCAAAAATTTGCCCTTTCCTCACTGAGCGGTGCATCCCCACCGGTGCCGGCCGTTTCCGCATCGAAAATCCCGAACACGTCCAACAGTATCGAGGGAACGTCATTGTGGAGGCTCTGGAAGGGAAACAGAAATGTAGAGATAAATTCGGTAATAAACTGAACTTGTCCGATGGCCTCGTGGGATAGTTACCACTAGCTCCCCAAGCATCTGCAACACACTGTCCTTCTTCAGCTGTCCATGGATGCCCCGCGAGATAAGTTCGTAGGTTGCCCGGGAGATGCCATTCTTGCGCTCGCTCTTTCCAAACAGTGGGCTCTGTTGATCGTCCTTCAGAAGTCCCTTGCAATGTTTCAAGCTGGTGTTCGGGAAATGACGCCCCGGAGAAGATTCACGGCATACATAAACAAAACACACCAAGAGAACATAATATACGCACTGGGTTAGTGAAGTGAGGGTTTAGCAGGAAAAGATGGGGGTGGGTGGATTGGGTGGTTCGGTGGTGCTGCATGGTAGCGCCGCATCAAGCCGCGATCCCGCGCACGGTCGGATGGACGCAGGCATTTTTTGCATTTCGATTGCCCTTTTCTCCTCGGGGCCAAAGAGGAAACCATTCATCTTGCCGGTGTTAGAAAATCCGCACCGTCTAAGAGGGGCCCGTTTGCATTCCAGTCAGCGAATTTCATCACTTTGACGTTTTCACCAGGCGCACACACACGGTGAGCGAGAGGGCACCCTATATGAGGCCTATCTTTTTGCAATGGTACGGTTCCACCGACACACGACGCACGAAGATGCACAGCGATGCAGCTTGCGATGAAAGGATATTTACAACTCGGTTTTTCCGCTTCTTTCCCACAGCTTCCAGACTTCGGCGTTGAACATGGTCGTCAATGGGGTGAAATAACACGCACGACGACTCGGCGACACGGCATCCGTCCACAAGCACTTTGTTTATAAAAATGGCAAATCGGAAAATGGCGTCGATTGTCAATCGCTCAACTAGGGGCTATTATAAACGCGCTGTTGAATGTGACAGCTTTGACAGGAGGGGTTCATCCAGTCCAAACACGTTTTATTTCGAATCAACGGGAACAGAAGCCGTTAATCGATGAAATTGTTTGAATCTATACACATCACAACTCTTTTTTTCGAGTTATGGAATTAGTGAACAGGTAGGTGGTCTGGTGGTCTATTCAAAAGATGCTTCGACTCCTACAAGGCTCCGTTACCAATAAAAAATCGAAGAAGCCAGGTCTGGTACGGTCGTTTCACCACAGAGGAAGAAAGGATATGTGTAATATATCTGGTTTTTCTCAGTTTTCATCAGTTCAGTTCAGCTAATTGCAACGAATATCATCCGCGATTCGGTTGTTTTGTATTTACGCGTCAGCCCCGTGAATGTCCCGACGGGTTTCGCACTATGCTCTCGTCCAAACGTCAAAAAACCATAACAATACAAATCGTGTTCAAACCGGCACTGTTGCTAGCACGTATAGCAATTTTTCTCATTTACCGCCTAAATTTCCACATCTTTCAGCATGGCTTCTGCATCAATTGATAAGGTAATAATTTCTCAATGCAAGTAAAGGACGAAAAATTCATACCATTTGTGTAATTTTCATTCTTGTACTTTGCAGGACATGCGGACGAAAATCGACACCGTTTGCACCACCGCAGAAGCATTTGTGAAGCTGTATTACGACCATGTAGACAAAAAGCGACAGGTAAAGTTAACTTTTAAGTTCGCCTTGATTTTTTTTGAATAAATAGTTATTTAAATGGCTTCCACCCTTTTTTTTTGCATTTCAGCACATGTCCCGGCTGTACATGGACACGGGGCTGCTCGTGTGGAACGGAAACGGTGCCAAGGGAAAGGATGAGATACAGAAGTACTTCCACGAACTGCCACGCTCGGAGCACACCATAACGACGCTTGATGCGCAGCCGATCGTTGACGATGCCGTATCGTCCCAGTTAACGTTCGTGATGCAAGTTTCCGGCACGGTGCGGTTTCAAGAAAACCCGACAAAACCATTCCAGCAAACATTTATGATTACGGCCCAGGGAGACAAATGGAAGATCGTGTCGGACTGTTTCCGGCTGCAGGATGGTATCTTTTAGCAGTAGAACAAGAAAATTCGACTAACTATATACTACTTATTTGAAATATATGATTAATGTTGCCAGAATTTGTCATTTATTTCAAAGCCTTTTTACTCAGTTTTCGTCTTTTTCGCGTCGGGTTCATCTTCACTGTTGAAAATCGGTTTAGGTTGTGTCTTGGAATACGCCGGCGCAATCCAGTAAGGATTTTCGGCCGCCTCCTTAGCATACTTCAGGATGGCTTCACGCGGATCCTGATCATCCTCCACTCGCTTACTCAAACCCAGATTGCGAATAACGTACGACGAAAGTGTACCACCGGAGCTAGCCACACGTCCACCCTGGCCGCTAGTAATTGGCAGATCGGGCCGTTTCGACTTAACCGGATCAAGTCGATCCTTTTCCAGCTTCTTACGCACTGAACGGGTCTTCTCTTGCCGGAACATGGGCAGTGCGTGCGGTGTAATAATCTGAGTCGTGCCTTGAATTTCCGATTCCTTCTTCTTCCGGTGCGTTCGCACCACACACAGCTTGGCACCACGCATACTGCGCTTCTCGTCGTACAGCCCCCGAATAATGCCATTGCCGCAGCCGACAAATATCTGGTTCAGCTTCGGATGCCACAGGGTTCGAATTACGTGCGAATCGGTGATCGGCAGCTTCGTCACCAGGCCGAACGTTTTCGTATCGTACACGTATAGATTGGCCTGTTTCGAACCTTTCGGTAGCGACTCGCCGGTCAGTATCATGGTATCGTCCGGGCTGTAGCAACAATCGGTCGTATCGTAACGGCTGAATAGCCCGTCGAAAACGTGCAGCGGTTTCTTAAATGCACGCATATCCCAGAGCTTTAACGTTTCGTCCATCGAGCGGGAAGCGAGCTGAAAGCCTGAGTAAGAAAACAGTACCGACGAGATGTCGGATCCTTTGGTATGCGCATCCCGAATGCAGTGCGTTGTGTGGACGAACATTTTGCGCGTGTCCCACGTTTGCAGCGAACCATCGCTACACCCTGCAGCAATCAGTGTGCCATCGCGATTGTACGCACAGCTGGTCGGGATCGTCTTCAGTCCACCTTGGGCACGGGTTTTTATAACGGCACGCTGTTCCTTCGTCTTGGCAAATACCCACGTGCGAAGCGTCGAGTCCATACCGCTCGTGAGAAACTCTTCGCGCCGAACCGGACTCCAGCAGCCGCTGGTCAGTCCTGCGATGTGTCCCTTCGTCTTCGACATGTCCGCAATGTACTGATCACCTTTGACGCATTCCATCTTTTCGAAACCATCTCGATCGAGCACCTTCGCTTGCGAGCTGCCCGAAACGACCAGCATCATATCGCCCGAGAACGAGTAGGATAGGTTACGGATGGGATGATTCTCACACGGCTGCAGCGAACGGAAGCTTTTCATTGACTTATCCATCCCGGAAAAGTCCCAAAAGTTAAGATTGTAATCCATCGAGCCGGAAGCTAAACGGACGCCCGATGGGTCACTGGCCAGCGCGATTACTGCCTTATTGCCGTGGTGCATCTCCACCTCATGGGAGTGAGGCAGTTTGTTAATCGGTGCATCCTCATCAAACTCATCGTCGTCGTCATCATCATCATCGCTATCAGAATCGTCCTCTTTATCTGCTTTTTTACGTCGACCGTCTGTCACTTCTCCACTTCCTGTGGGTACGGGACCGATAACTTCTTCATCTTCATCATCATCGTCAGCTTCGTCCTTGTCTTCCTTATCGTCATCCGGATCGATGATAGCCTTTTCATCAACCGCCGCTTTCGGTGCGATTTGTTTCGCTTTCTGTATCATTTCGTTTATGTCAAACTGTTTGGCCACCTTTCGACCGAACCCGGATATGCCCATCACTTCCTGTAGCTTGCTGTTGTCCAGCTCTGCCGAGATACGTTCGACGGCATCATCTTGGGCGTTGTCCTTGCGCCCGAATGATCCAAACCCGGACACGGATCCATCTTTTTAAAAAATCGATTGGAAGAAGCCTTATTGTGTTTTACGTTTTGGAAGAGCCATGGAAATGTGCAAAACTTACCCGATGATGTTGAAGGATTGTCTGCGCTCGCATTTGTACTTGTTTCTGGGGCAGATGATTTGAGATTTATTTTCCCAAACGTAATTTTCCCACGATTCATTTTCGATCGTGTTGAGCTGATTCGATTTTTCTTGGATGAATCTGTTTGTCAACAAATCACGCGTCCTGTCAACGGTGAATGCAGGGTTCGTAGTTCGTTTGCATTTCGGTAGCGTTTACTAGGCCGCGTTCATTGCTCCAGTATGAAAAGTTTGACTTTGTAACCGTTGGAAACCCATTTCATCTTTGATTTCCTGGACGGTTTCTAAATAAAACTTGAAATTTTTTCGTTTAGATGGAAGTTTAAGGGTATTTAGTAAAGCTTGAAGCAAATTCCAGCAGGAGTTATTCTTTAGACTTTGATTTCGGCTTTCACTAAAGGATAACAATCAATTCTTGATGTGGTCATTATCATCGATAAGCCACAAACAACCTCCAAAGGACGTTACAAACTAGAAGCACGAACCAACCCTTTCTTAACTGGACTATCTGATCATCCAAACGTGAAAGGTCGTTGGAAATTTTATGACCAAAACGACACTATACAACCACACTTTACGATGACAAACTTCCACCCGAAAAGGTGAAGTACCGAAAAACATTTGCATTCCCCGCTAAGGTGCGTTTGCAGGTTTTACGATCGCGGTGGGGTTCTTGTTCTGCATCTTTCCGAACACGCCTTATATCGGAGCAATTAATCTTTTTACCTTGGAATTAGAGAGAAAAACACGAAACGAGAATCAAAATACCAAGCATTGTTGAAGCGTTCCTTTGCGTGGATATTTTCCTAATATCCCACCCACTCCCAACTGGGTTTGTTTGATAAACTCTAGCTAGCTTTTTAAAATGATTGTCACGTGTATCCACTTCAATTTTCACTGAATCATAAACTGTCCTTGTGTCCTCAAGGATTCCTCCTATCGTAGGCCTCCCTAACGCTTAAAAACCTGACGCAAAGTTCATTAGAGGAACAATGATATATCTAGAACTGGCGGATGAGAGCACTAGACAAGTCACTTGAGGATGCTGTTTTTTGCGGAGAGTGGTCGATTGTGGGCTGAGCTCTTTATCCAATTGTGTGGCGTCGTCGATAAAGCGGCGGGACTTACATCCATCCAATGGCGTTTAAAATAAAATGAGCAATAAACGGCCAATTCTTCCAGCGCAAAACGGTTGCATGTGATTGCACTTGAGTTACGCGGTCGTTTGGAAGGAAAGTGTACAGCTGAGGGCGTGTGTGTTTACCGCCAGCCCAGCATGTGGTCGGCGGGAAGGGAAGGGATGGGAAATGTTCTGATAATGAAATGTGTTCAATAAAAACGTGGTTTCTGATAAGAGAAAAGCACCAATGAAGGGTCCAACAATGCGTTCTGGTCGATGAAAACTACAACTTTCTTGTTCGCCACAGCCCATGTTGGGTTTAGATCGTCTCTGTTTATTGCGTGAAAAGTGCAGCCAATTGGACGAAATTGAAACTATTTTATCATCATTTTCTTGACACACACGGTCAAAGCAATCTGGTAGGCATTATTAGGTTTTCCTGTTAATCAAACGGCCTGAAAGCTGGAAAGGGTCCAAATAAATGATTTTTCAATAAAATACTCCAAACTTGTGCTCCCTTTTATCTGATCAATCAGTGATATCCGATCTGATCTGATTTCTTTTCAGTTTCAGCTAAGAAGACCCTGATGAATGGCTAATGAAGTCCTGTGGCAAGTCATACCTGAAAACCGATAGTTTGCACGCTAAGATATTTTTTTCGATTTTCCTTTTTTATGACAAACTTTATTTGCCGAGGATTTTTTGTTTCAATAAAAACTTTAACGAATGAATATTCATTATTCATTTATCATGAAGCGCGTAACATAAGCGGTCGGTAACACCCATTTCGTATCGAAAGTACACGAGAACATTAGAACCGAGGTTAAACGGGCATATTTTTAGAAGAGTCAACCGATCGTTTCCGGTCCAGTTCGTAAAGACGAAAGGAGTTTTGATTACCATTAAAATTCACCGGGCAAAAAATTAGCGCTCATATCTTGGGTCGTTTAAACCCCCTCCGGGTCAAGCGGTTCATATCTAACTGCGATCGAGTGATTTCGCGGCTCCAATGGTGCTCTAGCCCAAAAATACCAGACCAGTACGCCAAATGTCTGACCGATTGACGTTAAAAGCCGTTAATTTATTCCAATTTTGCGATCACATTTTGCTACCCTTTTGGGTTCCCACACCAACACCGTAGAAGCAGGTTGAATTTCCATTTTAATAGCTTTCCATATTCAACGCCACGCAATTCGATAGCGAAATATTTCATGGCTTATCTTTTCTTTCGGTTCTGTTTCGGTATCGGGTTGGCGCTCATTGCGCACCGTTGTGCATAACTGTGTAGAGCACCTAAACCGTTTGATGGTTTACATTTACATTATTAAAGGAATAAAGCTGTAGTTTTATGCATAAAGGTAAGTTGTATGGCTTTTTTTTGTGGTACTAAACATAAAGGTTTGTTGTCTTTTCGAACCAGAAGTACAGTGGATTTTTCCTGCTAATAGTGGTGGAACAGCCACGAGGGATGATTTACGCTAAAAGTCAATTAAGCTCACTGCGGAATGTATATCTAATATGTCCCCTCGGAGTGGTTCGAAGCGAACTTTCCACCTGTTAATGAAGTGTTCTAGCTACAGTTTGATTGGAGTTTTCCATTCTAATCTACATTCTTCTGTCGCTTTCAGTCGACAGAAAGCTCCATCGAGGATGAGTGCTGACCACTTGATTGTGCTGGATAAGATTGGACAGGCTTCTCATCATCATAAGCATTGCATTTCATGTGCGAGCCTACGGTTCAACAGTGGTTCTATTTTCCGCCCAAAAAAGTAGAATTCTTCGTGCAAACTATCAGAACCCAAAGCAAAGGAACAAATGGACTCTTTCCTTCAGTGCGGAATGGGGTATAATTTATTGTTAGCGCTAATGAAAAGTGGCAATTAATATTTGATTTCGAGGGTGAATGTCGATGCTAAAGCAAATGGAAAGTCTATTAAGGTGATACCGATAATCTGCTATTATTTATGGTTGTAATGTAAAATGGAATAGGAATCCTTTTATATTCTAAAATAGGCAACTCTTGTTTTAAGAAATACGAGAAACACTCTGCAATTAGTAAACAACATTACGGCAGGATTAAAATAGCACACTATCGTCACTTTCCTTCCAAGCTCGATCGGTAGTTTTCCACCGATCGCTTCTATTTATAATCACCATCTTTAGCACATTGTTTTGCTTGCCCATTTTTCTGTTTACTACGAAGGTACATCACGGAGGCAGGATCACAACTTGCGTGGAGGAATGCATCATCCCACCCGAAAACCTTGAGTCCATCCAAAATTGACGTTTCAGGGGCGTTCGGGCTACACACATAAACTAAACACAGTGATATTACTAACACTACCAATATCACAAACTATCAATATTCTACATCATGACGTCAGGCG